>JAIFZK010000016.1:3920000-4097500 GCA_027481765.1 Tenualosa thibaudeaui
TGTTTCCGTGCAATTTTAAATCCACTGGATGTGAAAGTAGTTTATGTGCCTTGACTATGTGATGAATTGCTAGCTAATGGATAAGGAATCTTCATAGCAATGCTTTACTCTGGTCTCCTGTGTTTTGGCAGGAGTTTTATGCCGAGCGCTTTGGGGATGATGTGGTGGAGATTATCAAAGACTCCAACCCAGTGGACAAAACTAAGCTGGACCCCAATAAGGTGAGATTCCTTCCAGGAAACAGAGGCAAATGAGTTCATGAGAGGACCTCCACACACCCCATCCCCACCCTGAAAAAGCACGAATTTTTGGCCTTAGGCTGGGCACAAGCATCTGTCTTGAACTGGATCCAGCAAGAAAAGTCCATGAGCTCTTCCATATGGTGGACAGGAGATTTGAACTTTAATGCACTACTGTCTCTTTCTATTCCCCCCTCCATTCGCTTTTATTTAGAACTGCGAATAGAACTGCAAACAGTGGCTTTCTATGCCTCAATGCTGTCCAGAACCAGTAGCCTCACAGTAGCTTGTCTGTGGTGGGTGCACGTGTGTGTGCACGTGCCTGTGTGTGTCTGGTTGCGTATTTGTGTGTGCCTCTGCATGTATGGTTGTGTGCGCACAGGTGTATGTGTGCGTGTGCCTGTGTGTGTGTGTGCATGTGTGTATGAATTAATGGTTTAATTCATCTGCATTCATAGTTGTCAAAGTGTTCCTCTATATTAGCAGTCATAGGAAGCATGTTTATTTGAAAAAGAAGATGTTTCATGTACTGCATCAATTTGTTGTTTGACTGTTCAGAGAATTTGATCCCTGAAAAAAATAGACCTTTATATACAAATAAAGTGCATGTGTGTGTTTGCATCGAGTAGGCCTACCTCCAGATCACATACGTGGAGCCCTTCTTTGACACGTACGAGCTGAAGGAGCGGATCACATACTTCGATAAGAACTACAACCTGCGCACCTTCATGTACTGCACACCCTTCACCCTGGACGGCCGTGCCCACGGCGACCTGCACGAGCAGTACAAGCGCAAGACCATCCTCACCACTTCCCACGCCTTCCCCTACATCAAGACACGCATCAACGTCATCCACAAGGAGGAGGTGTGTGTCTGTGTCTGTGTCTGTGTCTGTGGATCAGACTTGACTTTCTCTAGTCTGGTTTTCTTTGATTTGACTTTTAAATTTAAATTTATTTTGTGTGTGTGTGTGTGTGTGTGTCTGTGTGTCCATCTATCTATGTCTACGCAGTAGTGTTTGTGTACACATGCTGTTTGATTACATGTTCTCAGTCTTTACCTGTACTCTTGTGGTCATCAGATCATCCTGGTGCCCATGGAGGTGGCCATTGAGGACATGCAAAAAAAGACTCAGGAGCTGGCCTTCGCCACGCACCAAGACCCCGCCGACCCCAAGATGCTCCAAATGGTGCTGCAGGGCTGCGTGGGAACTACCGTCAACCAGGTAGGCTAGTCTATCAGCCACTGCCAACTGTGTAAGCTAACCCATTAGCTACCATAGACCAGGAAGACTAGCCCATCAGCCACTGCCAACTGTGTAAGCTAACCCAGGTAGGCTAGCCCATCAGCCACTGCCGACTGTGTAAGTTAGCCCATTAGCTACCATAGACCAGGTAGGCAAACCGCCTACCATGTGAGCTAACAACATTAGCCATTGATTACAGATGTAAGATAGCAGATTGACCACCATTAACAAGGTAGGATAGCCTGTCAGCCACCGGTAACTGGTGAGGTTAGTGGCTAGCCCATCAGCCACCGTCAACCAGATGGGCTAATTTAGCAGCTATTGTAGCCAGGTTGGCTAAATCTCCCTTCCACCACCTAGCTTGATAAAGTCAGGTAATGTCGAATTCACCTGTTGTCTCACTGGGCCCATCACAGTAGTGGGTTGGCTACGCCTCAAGGCAAATAGGAAGCTCAGCCAAAAACTTGTGCACTGTTTGGAATAGTGATATGCATGTTTATTAGCATATTTTTAGAGTGTTTATTTGTGAATTTGGTCTAGAATGTGACGGAATATCTCTCTCTCTCTGTTTCTCTTTCCCCCATCTGCCTGTCCATCCTGTCTATCTTTCTCTCCCTTTCCCTTTTGCTCTCTCTCTCTCATGTCGGTCTCTCATTCACCCTTTTATTCAGGGTCCCCTGGAGGTGGCTCAGGTCTTCCTCTCTGACATTCCAGACGACCCCAAGCTCTTCCGCCATCACAATAAACTCCGTCTGTGCTTCAAGGACTTCACCAAGAGGTGATGGGATCATGCCACACACACACACACACACACAGATACATACGCACACACACTCACATACGCACACTCTTGTCACGCAAGCCTCCAGAGACTAATAAATCAGAAGATCCATTAAGATGACCACATAATCCCCCCGCAAGCCACAGAGGGCTTAGAGAAGCACTGTACAGTACAAACTGCTTGCTCAAATCCTATTGATTTAATCAGTTAATAGATGGAATGCATCACTGATTTACTAATTTTTCAGTCAGCATTCCATGATGGTGTTGCCAGGTCATTGATTATTAACAGTGCCTTGAAGCAGAGTTAAAGTGTGTGTGTGTGTGTGTGTGTGTTCTCCTCCAAGACATTTAGAATAAAAGTAGGTGCGTAGATGTTAAAAAGTCTTCTACGCAGATGTCTTTGTGTTTAACCCAGTTTGCGGATAGGAGACATTTCTCAAAGCCTTAAAAGGCTTTTTAAACATGTCTGCTGTGAATAACCCTGTAACAACCATACAGCAGTCTTTAAAACTAACTTCACAGCCCTCACTGTAAACAACTCACTCACAGTAAACAAGTCTGTCACACTGTTTGTCTTTATTGCGTTTGGCTCCTGTAGCTGTTACTGTTGGAATAAGGTACAAACCGTTCCAGAGCCCCTGAGCCCACATACTGAAGACAACTCAAACTCAAGACAAATCTATACAGTTCCATCACTGGCTTGTTATATAACCATTTTCTAAATAAACAGATTTGAGTGCAAAATGTTATTATATTATTTACAGCACAGCTATTTGTGGTGGGTGGAAGCTTTTGGGATAACCTTACAGCTGTCAATAAGCACAGCGGCTCCACAACACGTTGTTGTTGTTGTTGTTGTTGTTGTTGTTGTTGTTGTTGAGTGTGGGCTCTCCCTCTCCCCGGTCACAGGTGTGAGGATGCGCTGAGGAAGAACAAAGCTCTGATTGGGCCGGACCAGAAGGAGTACCACCGTGAGCTGGAGCGCAACTACACCAAGCTCCGCGAGGCCCTGGGACCCCTCATCAACCGCAAGATCCCCCAGCTCTACAGACCCCTGCCTCTGCCCTCCACACCCACACAGCGGTAAACACACACAGACACGCCCATGCACAGAAGAGCATGGCCCTTGCCCATATACAGCACACATGCAACAGCAAGTGCATATCAGTGGATAGACTCATGTGCTTACATGTAAGAATGTACACACACACACACACAAAAAGTCACACACCATTATACCTTTCACTCACAGCTAGTCATGCTTCTTCACACACATTAACACTTCTCCACAATCTCCACAAAAGAAATGGTGCTGCACACACACACACATATATTTTCATTTGCATTCACACACACACACACACATACACAGGCAAATATTCAATTTCATACACATCTTCCCACACACATCTGAGCCTCAGTGTGCGCATGCAGCTGTGAAAATAACGGCTCCACATTGTTTTGTGAGACCGTCAGCCCAGTGCTGTTTTTGACTCATCCTTTTCTCTGCGTACATCTGCATCTGCTATGTGAGTAGCATTACCTGCCATCATACACACACACACACACACGTACACACACGCATGCACACACAAACAGACTTAAATCATGGCAAAGTATCATTTACAGACGCTAATGGTGCTTTTTATGATTGTTGTTTGTTTTGAACAGGAATTCCTTGAGCAGGTCCAGCTTTCGGCGGGTGGAATGTTGAGATTCGTACCAAGACTGAAGCTGAAGGAAGGCTCTGCCTGCTTAGTCCTGGTCAAAACCTCTGCTATCTCAGCCTTGCTGTCCTGTAATGTACACAGAGACAAACACACACACACTTTCCCTATCTCTCTCTTTCTCTCTCTCTCATTCTATCCCTCTTTTGTTACCCTCTTTGCTCTTCAAGCCTCTGTCCCTCCCTCACTCTCTTATGAGAGTTTCTCTTTGTGCAGTTGGAAAATCCTCCACGCTGTTTAATTTGCCTGTGTGTGTCTCCACTGTACAGTAAACACAGTCTCTTTGTCATACACACACACTCATGCTCTTACACACTTGCTCTCTCTCTCTGTCTCTGTGTCTCTCTCTCTCTCTCTGTCTCTGTGCTAGTCACTTGGGGACCGAAAGGCCCTGCTCGCTGGCCAGCAGTTAAGACTGGGAATGACCCCCTTAACTCTGCACAGGGGTAATTTTAGGTTTTACTAAACTTGGGAATCCAAACACTCCCCTGCACTTCCTCCTTCCCCTATGCTCCGTGTGTGTTTGGTTAGTGTGGCTGTATGCTTGTGTGTACGCGTGTGTGTTTGTACGTGTGTGTGTTGGTGTTATTTTTAAAACATTTGCTTGTCTCTGTGCAGTGTGGTGGCACTTCAGCACATTTCAGGGGTCTCCTTGCCATGCTTAAATCTCCAGTAATCACCCTGTGGTGGAATCACTAATCACACTGCCAGTGGAAATGATTAAACTCCTCACAGCTTGGGACCAAATACTGTACAGATGAATTCTCATTTGGAGGCATATCACTCTGTAGGAAATACCACAAAAGAAGTAAAGTACTGTACACAGAAAAAGGAGTTTTTTGTGTCCTTAGATAAGAGAAGAAAGTAGAAGCCGAAAAATGCAGATTGGAATGGATTCTCACACACTGTCTCTGTCACGTGCACGCACACACACAAACACTTAGAGAAATTATATAAATTTACTGGCATGTAAGTAACTGAGCCACTGTGTATGTACTGAGGCTTCAGTCCTGCCCAGTACTGATGTAATCTTTGTGCTTAATGCTGTAATTGAGCTACTGTATCTATGTACCAGCTTGCACTACTGTTATCACTGTCCTTCTGTTCAACCACTGTGTGTCCAGACTACTAAACTATGTGACAGATTATTTTAAGACTATTTGTTCTACAACCAAAACAAAAACAAGCATTTTTTAATTTATTCATTCAAATGTGATTTTGTAATAAACTTCCTTCTTTGGCTTCAACTTTTTTTGTTGTTGTTGTTTTTTTCGTAATTATATTTAAGAAGCATTTTACTAAGTAATGGAGAAATGCAATTCAAGGTTTTGGTAGGTAGAATATATATATTCAAGCATATTGGATGATTAGTTACAATTACACAAATTCACTCTTTTTTTATTAATTAAAGCTAGATTTGACAGTTTTAGCACAACTGATGGCATATATTCTTACAAATGACCCTGCCTATGGTTTTATGTTTAATTAAAAAAATGACTCTTTGGGGTTCGAATGAGGCCCTGGATTAAATGGCTTTAAAACATACCAGTTGCGTTCACTTTCAACTTCAAAATGAAATGGCAAGATATGTACAGTGGCTTCATAGTCACTAATTAACACGCAGCTCGTATGTGTATGTAAAACAGATGTTGAATTCAACGTACGCTTTCTATGCAGCTTTTCCTGCGCCGGTGTGCCCCACTACGAAGTCTTATGCAAAGTCGACCTCCGCGAAATTACTACCACATGGATAGCGAAATTTGATGGTATGCTTTTGTCTTACATAAGTTTTATCGGATCATATATAGCTAAACGTCTCAGATGATCATAGTCTTCAGGAGATTGGCAAATAACAAGATGTGATATGGTCGGTCTGTGGATTGAATGATACACTATCCGCTAGGGGAGTCAATGACGTCATGTTCCGGGAACGGTCCGTAGCCCACCCAATAAAACGTGAATGGAAAAGCATGGGTTGTAAGTTTTTACCTCTAGTGTTAGAATTGTCTCAAGTTGTCTTAAATATGTTTATACAATTAGTTTCTACTTACTCGCTGTAGGGATGCGCATAAGATATTAAGAATGATTGCCAGTCTGCACCACACCTTTACATATAGAACATATTCTACCTGTAGACCCACTTGGATAAAATGTTTTACTATTGTCAGTTCGTAAGGTATGCTTGCTTTTCTCATCTTGATGCTAGTTTGTGCCCTGTGTGTTGTAGTTTCTTCTTGAGCGAGATGCTAGGATGAGCGGTCAAGAAATTGTGTCTGGCCCTTTAAAGGAAGAGGGAGGGGGGTCTTACTCATGGTTTGGCTGCGGTGTTTTTGTCTCGCTGTCAGTGAGAGCTGCTGGCCTTTGATATCAGAAGGGACGGCGAGGTGGTAAGTCAAATGCAACCATTTTACATAAACAGCCAGCGTTAATGCTCCTTTAATCGTGGGAGAGCTAATATCTCTAGGCTATGGTCATTCTTTTTGGGGAGATTTTTGTGACGGCGCGTGTCTCCATTGTCTTTCCCCTGAGTTTTGAAGTAACGGGCCAAGTGAGAAATTGTACTTTTATCATAGAGGTTTGATAATTGAAATGTAAGCCTCTAGAAACTGTTCATACTGTGATCCAGTTCACACGTATAGTGGCTCAGTGGATAGCTGTAGGCTACTCAGCATCTGTCGCAAAATACACGCCGCTCCGGGGAGCGCACACAAGGTTCTCCATAATGTGGCGCATGGTTTTCCCCGAGAATGGAGGAGACTGTCTCGGCATTTTACCATCTATTTGTGGAAAACCTCGATGCATTTGCCAATAATTGTATTACTCGATACATTGAATTAAACAAAGAGGTACATCAAGGAAACTTGATTCCAATAAGAAAGATCTTACGGCTAGGCTACTTCGCAGTGTATATGGAGCCACTCCATTGTCGGAATGAGGGGTCAATTAAAAGGTTTCTCATTAATGCTGTCGATAGGACTACGTGCCATATAATTATCAGAACGGATGGAAACATTATTTGTTTGTTTAGGCTTGTGGTTCGACGCTGACAGTATGTGTGGTAAATTCTTCATTAAATAAAACCCCGTGATTACTGTGACTCAGGGGAGAGGGTGGGTCAGCTCTTTGGCGGAGTTTTCATGACTTCCAGATGTTCCTCTGATTGCTGCGCTGCACAGATTCGCTCGTCCATCCATCCTGGAATGACCGTAGTAGCCGCCGCTATGAGAATGGCCTATCGCGCCGAGTGGGTTCTAAAAGTTCTATTTTCTTTTTCGATGAAATGTCAGTTCGGTCGAGACTATGTTGAAGAGGCCTTTGTAAATATTTAACAGAGTAACTGTCACTTAACTGGTTAACTCCAAGTTTCATTGTATGTCTGAGATGCGTAAAACTCCAGTCCGGTGGACAAAGCTATCCAAGATACCCATGGTTATTTTTCAAAAGGGCGCCTACCTTGTAAGTTTGGGCCTGTGAAGCGATGTAACAGTGTTCTGCATAGACTGCATTTATTAACCCAGTGATGCCTCAAGTCATATTGCCTATTGTGTAAGTCACTTTACTGGCCAGGCTCAATTACTGCGCCCATGTGTTAGTGCAGTTTCAAGATTACTAGACCTGAAAAAAAACACTTGCCTTCCTTTGTTTACAACTTATATCACGCGTTCAGATGCACACTGGGAGTTGCCCTATTGCTTTTCGCAGAAGCAGCGGGTATGGTATGCGTCTGTGTCACGGCTCCACATTCCCGATTTCAGCGTTTGGAACACGGGGAACGAACGGGAGTGGAATTCCAAACGTAGGAATGCAAAGTTATAAACCGCATTTCTATGGTGGGCCACACGCTGGGCATTTTAATGGTTTTAGCCTGGCTAATGGAATTATGCCAAGAACCAGACGTAGCTGTGTGTAATTGTATTGATTTATTAGAATTTGTGGGCGGCTCACAGCATGTCACTATACTCCATTGGTCTGGTGTTGTTGGCCAGTTGAAGGCACCATTGAGGACCTTGCTGATGTTGAGGTGAGTTGTACCCAAAATTTGAGATTTGAGGAATTCAGAAATGGAGGGCAAAGAGCTGGTTCAATGTTAATCATTAGTAAGTTCTTCAAATAGTCCTCAGTTTGAACTTGGTGGGTTATCCTTGACTGTGCACTGATGTACAGTCCCCTGACTGTCACCCAGGGTGGTAACCAAATATGATCAAAGGCACGCCGTTAGGTCATTTAACCTGTGGCTCTCTCATTCAGCCTGGAGGCTGGAATGAACTACAACAGCAGGTTGAAAGTCAAGAAAATCATTAACCACTATACTCCCATCATTACTGGTCTCATGACAAATGAAGTTCTCTGAGGAAAAGACCCTGAGCATCTGTTGTCTTTTGAAGACAGATGCTCTATAGGGATGGAAAAAAACAACTGAATTGGACTTAAGTAAATCTAATTTGCAAGTACCCCTTAAGACTCCATGCTAATCCAGACCCCAGTCTGTAATCCAGTTTAGACTTAAACCTAGATGAGTAGCAGCTTTGGTGCAGATGAAGTTCACCCTCGTGTGAAGCTTGGTCCCCACTGGGCTCCATCTGTGTGCCGACTGACTAAGGGCTGTGTGCTCTTGGCTGCTCTCTGTATATATGGAAGTATTTTGATGTGGATTGTAGCACTGAAGGGAAACGAACATGAAATAGGAATTCACCCTTTGATATATATCTTCTCCAATGTTATACTTTGTTTGTGTTAGCTTGAAGGGGGTGGAGACGAAAAAAAAGGAAATAAACCAAAGAGCAACTGGGCTGTTTTCACTCAAAGAGGTAACTGGACACATTTTTATCACAGTTTCGATTAGCACTTGCTAAATGCTCAAGAATGTTCTGGAAGAAGTCCTGGACTGGGATGGGTGATAAATGACTCTCTGCCCTTCCCTTGGATAGCCCTTTCACCCTTCCCATAGTTCTCTACCAGAGAGCGTCTCTCCCTCTCCTTTCTTCCAGTCCCAATCCCTCACACATAGCATGCTTTGACCACTATTCCACATTGCTCTTGCACATCGTCTCCACACTCTGATTTCAACACCACATGGTTGACCTTATCACTGCAGCGCAACTCTATTCAGATCCCTTCTCTGCTAAAGCGCAGTCTCTGGCCTGTGTCACAGACTAACCCCAAACCGCCCCTACCACTGTTTTTTCCACAGCCACTTTCTTACTCCTCGCCTGTGCACTGCAGAGGCTGATGTAACACATTGCCTCCAAACAGGCCACGCGTAGCCGCTTGACTTTCTCCCCTTCTCATTTTTTTAAATTCCATTTTTCTATTTTTTGGCCTTCCTGTCTCGCGGCCCCACCTTGCCTGAGCTTCCTGTTGGAATTTAGCACAATGGCCATTGGCGCGGCAGCAGCTCTGATAATGTGTTCGTCTGACTCCCGTTACCATGGTAGCGTGAGCAGACGTCTGAGGGCCACTCCCTGGGTCGGGCCCCGCTGGCCCGCACCTCCGCCGTTTCAGCAGAAAAAAAAGAAAGAGGAAAAAAAAGAAAGTGTGTCCATACCGCGCTCGGTCGCTGATGTCTAAAACAGGTCTATGGGTTCCAGGCATATAGACCTCAGAGAGGAGGTTCTGACTGAGTTTTAGTTTCCTTCTCAGCGTTGGTCATGGCTGCACTTCTGCCATTCTCTGCCCCAGTCTTTCCATTAGCCCTAGAGGAGCTGTAATGGCCGTGGCCCTGTCGGCTGTAACATGAGTCACACTGTCCAGCCCCAGGAACTTTTCACAGCCCCGAAGAAAAACCCAGAGAGAGCACACTCCCAGATGAGAGAGAGAGTGTGTGTGTGTGTGAACGGTGCTTAGGGCCTATAGAATGTCCCCTGTGTGTGTGTGTGTGTGTGTCGGCGGATTGCAATCACCCATCTGTGACGGCCCAGGCTGAATGAACTTTTCTGTTATGGCCACAGTGAAGGACTGAGGGACCACCAACAGCCCTGAAACAGACTCGATCCTCTTGCTCACCAGCGAGGTTCTGCTGATAAGCATGCCAGATATCAGCTAGCTCACCTCTCCAAATCAATGCCATCAATTCAGTGCATGCTGGAAATGTTTGAATGTTTCTGTAAGCTCATCAACTGGATTTTATAAATCTTCTGACCACAAACACACACACACACACACACATACACACACAGGAACAGTTAATTTAATGTCTTGTCCCTGCTACCGATCTTTCTGATGGGTAATGAGACACATTACAGACTAAACACAAGAGCATTATTGTTTTAACTCTGCTTATTTGACTGGGCCTCCAGCCCATTCTGGAAGTTGTTTGTTTTGTAGTGTGGTCTTCCAGAGAGTGCTCAGACTCCCATAGCACTCATTATGCCTCAATCGCGATTAGTACATTTTCCATACGTTACTCATGTGCAATTTGCTGGTCCACAATCATTAGTCCAGGGTATGGCCAGCCTCTGCTATTTCCAGTGCTCCTGGTATGTCGTCCCTGGACTAGATAGAGCCTCTGTTTTCTGTTGTTTGCCTGATGTGTCTCTTTTTTTTCACCCGGCGAGTCTGTGGAATGCATGGCCTATGATGGTAATCTTTAAGGAGGAAGCCTTTTCATCTGCTTAGCTAAGATCTGTTGTTGGAGCATTATATCCCCTTCAATCCTGATCTCCAGCCTAACTTCATTTGAGCTCCCATTAAGCTCCCATTTGCCTACCTTGCTGAGTGTGGCCAAATAAGGTATAGCAAATGGCATTTACAGTGAGCCCGGCTGGCGGCTTCCAAATCCGAGCGCAGCATTTCTAGTGTGCTTTTCTCTTTTTTTTCTATTCTGGAAGTTTCCATCAAGTCTCTCCATCTCTGTTTACCCTTTTATTTCATTCCACTTCTCCCTCTCCCTTTTCCTTTCTCTCTCTCTCTCTCTCTCTCTCTCTCTCTCTTACACACACACACACACACTCACACACGCACACAATATCCTGGGTACTCTTTCTCTCAGCTCTGTTCTTTCTCTCTGTTCACACCATTCTTCCATTCTTTCGTCTGCCTCTCTTGCTCCCCGTGTCTCTCTTTCTCTCTCCCCACCATGTGTCTCCTCCTGAGTGAGCAGGAAGTGACTGGGTTGTTTCTGGATCCAGTGGGACTTAGAGCTCCTTTTCCTGTAACCCTTTCTTGCCTGATACCCCCACACTTAAGGTGCCATTGATATTAACCTTTATGTCTAAAATGATAGCAGAGCAGCAGAAAAAATGTGATAGAAGTTTTAGCTTTGATCTAATAATATAATAAAAATGTTATACACATCACATGCATGTATTCCTCCAGAAATCCTTATGTATCGGCTGTGTTTGTGTTATATGTTATGCTTTTATCTTGTATACTCAAATAAATTTAGCTAGATTTCCATCAAGTCCATTCCACACTATAATATCCAGAAGAATCATACTAACATGTAGGTGTTGGCATGGCTCAAATTGGGCATTGTGCTTGCATGTTCTAATGCTGCACAGTGATAACAGGGGCGACAGATGCTATTTGATGGCAGATGACACCATATATCCTATATCCCTTGTGGTGCTTATGGCAAGAACTTGTCTGATTACACATTTGATATCAGAAATAGCATGTTCTATAGCTATGAGGTGTTTAGGATTCATGATGTCACTCTGCTGTCCTCCATATTCCCTGGCCTAGTCACATGATATGCATCCCATCAGCTGTGTGTGTGTGTGTGTGTGTGTGTGCGCAAGAGTGATAAGGACTGCATGTGTGTTTCTGACAGCATATGGCTCCACTGAAAGGTCTTGCATTATGTGTGTTTTTAGGCACAGTTTCCATCTCTTGCTCTCTCGCTCTATCTCTCACACACACTCTCTTTCCTTCTTTTCTCTCTCTCTCTCTCTCTCTCTCTCCCACCCTCACTCAATTTCTCCCTTAACCCCCCCACCCCACCCTGTCCCCGTTTGCCCCTCCCATCTCTATATTAGAACCAGCTGTGGATCTTGGGCTTGAATGAATGGCTCTTTGTGATTTGGCTGCTATCATTCCTCTAGGCTCTGTTTCGGACTCCCCCCCTCCAGACAGAGCCATGACAAAAGTGTGGAACAATGTGTCTTAATGTTCTCTCTCCACGGAACCCACATGTATAATGAAAAGGCATGAGCATCGGCAGTGTTACTGAAGCGTTTGAGTTGGTGTTGTTAAATCTCTCCTTTTTCGGATGGCTGTAGTACAGTTAGTTCCCAGGGACTGTAATCACATGGCATCTGGATGGATGGTGAGTGGGAGTGCTGTTTCGGGATCAGTTTTTCGAATGTCTTAGTAGAGTGGAAGGATGGCCGGGAGAGTCTGACTGGAGATCAGCACAGCTGCTCCAGCTCAATGTGAGATTCTTACTCGTGTACTCGTGTGAATCCCTGCCCAGATGTTAGAGGAGCTGGGAGTCGGCGCAAGGAGGGAGCCAAGCTGCCGTCATCACGGCGCAAAATGTCACGTCGGCTGCTGGGTCATGCGCATTCCTCGCCGCCGAGCCGAGATCTCACGGAGGGGCGAAGGCGTACAGCAATAACTAACCCGCTATTGTGTGTGGAAGTAATAAGCAAGCCTGGGTACAGTGAGATAATTCTGGAGGGGGCTGGGCTGTTCCCACAGCTCAGGGAGAAATAGAGAAAGAGAGAGGGAGGGAGAAAAAGGGAGATGGAGAGAGAGAAAGAGGGAGGGTAGAGGGGTGTGTCTGTTGTTTGGGGTCCAGGAGGTTGAGTCATGAAGCCATAAAAACAGAAAACATTGCACATCACAGCTGGGAGGTTCCTTGGTGCAGAGATCGTTTGTTGAGCAGCATTTGTTGTTGTGGGTTTTCTTTGGTGGTGGGGGGGTATGGGAACGTTTCCAAAGCTGGCGACAGAGGGATGCTGGGATGATGCCTTGTTTTCCTCACCAGGGAGGTGTGAGGTTACCCATAAATCGCTCGTCGCCTCTGCTCTGGTGTGACTGGTGCCAATGGGAAGCCCTGTCTTAATATACCGGGATGGGGCGCGCCTGAAAAGTTGTCAAACTACAACATGTCAATCCACTGCACATGGCTTTTTATAAATATAATGAGCTGTCCACTTATAATTCAGCTCACTCTCTCTCACTCTTGTGTGCCCTGTGTTTTGTCTTTAGGGAGTAGGAGACAGAAAGACACAGAAATAGAAGAAGCCTGGTGAGGAGAAACTGGGGGAGGAGAGACCTTCCCGGCAGTGCTGTGAGTAGAACATGGATGTAAACACAGTGCATGGACACACACACACACACACACACACACACACACACACACACACACACACCATCTCTCCCCTCCTCTCTCATTTACTATAAATCACCTTCACACCCACCGACTCACCTCCCTACCAACCCTATCTAAATATGAGCCACAAATGGCGTTGGCGCTCTCTCTCCCAGGCCTGGGTTGGGGGGTGATGGGGGGGTGAGTTGAGCTGAGCTGAGCTGAGCTGTGAGATAAGCAGGGCCAAGGCCCTGGGCCCCTGCGCCCCCCGACAGAGAGGGCAGTGGGGTGAACTGAGGCCCCCACTGGGTGGAAGGATGTGTTTGGAGGAAAAAGCCCAGCTGGAGGACATTCGTTCACCTGAGAGCCCCAAGCTCCTCGTGCACTTTGGTTAAGTGCCCTCACAAGTACACATCTTACCTCGCCCACCATGATATTTGGAATGCGCTTCATCCTTTATGTAACTGAACACGGACGTTGAGCCTAGGGCGCATATTTTTCAACCACGCATGCCTAACAACAATAGCAAAAAAAAAATGTAACTGTAATATCTAGTTACATCTACAATGTTTGGGCCTCATACTTTTTTTGCATAGGCTTTTTTCAGCATGTATTCAATGTGATTGCCTTGTGCTCTGTTAAGTCACCATATGGTCGGGAGTCCTTTGAAACGAGACAGCCAGATGACGCACACACGGTGCACCTACTTGTCTGTCTGTTTTTGTTGTCTTGACGGATGATCTCAGAGGTATTATGTTTCAGCCGGAGACTTGACGTCTTTACCAACTCCCCCCACCCCCACCCTCCAAACTCTTCTTTACACCCCCCCCCCCCCCCAACCCCCCCATCACCCCATCACCCCCAGCCCTGGATTTCTAATCTTTATAGTCTGAGTGCAGCTGGGCTGGGCTGGCTGGGCTGGGTAGGGGGCCGCCCAGAGGCAGCAGGCAATGGCAACTTCTGCCGGTGTGGAATGTGGGAGGTGTGTGTGTGTGGGGGTGGGGTGGGGAGGGGATTGGTGCGGATGGCAGACACAGCACACAGCAATCTGGGGGCAAACGCACGCATTCCTCATCACAGCAGAGACCTGGCACGGGGGTTGCATGAGGGAGAGGCCTTGGACCTATGTCTGGAGGAGGGGATGGAGAAGAGCACCAGGGCCAAGGCTGCTGGGTTTGGAGTTAGACCACTGAATCTAGTTGTGGGAGTGACTCAACAAAAACAATGAAGTCCAAATTCTTCATAATATATGGTATTGTATTGTATAGATATGATGTTTGTGAACAACTTCACAAGTAGATAAACAGAGCTAAAATCTATTGACATGGTAGAGTATGCTATTTTTATGGGCTGACATAAGAAAGGAATGTACAATAAAGTAAATAATAAGTTATACAAAATAATAAATCTAAAATGGATATAAATTATTTTTATTATGTTGGATGGTGTTTTTAGCACCTTGCTTTGGCTGATCAGTGTGTGAGTGATGGTGTCAGGACGTGAGAGAGTGGACGGGTGGAGGTGATGGGGTAGGGGGTGGGGGCGGTGGAGCAGGAGGGGGCACACTGGTGGTCTCTGTTCACCGTCATCTCAATGAAACACTGTTTATGAGCAGCCGGAGAGAGAGGAAGGTCACGCGCACATACACACGTACACACATATGCACATACACACGTATGTACACAAACACACACACACACACACACACACGTGTTCTCTCACATCTACACAGACACAACACACACCCACACATAACAGATACACACAAAAAGACATAGAAAAACACACGTGCCTTTCTCTCACATCTGCACCTACACACACACACACACACACTAGTTGAAGTCTGCTTCAAAAAGCAGAGGCAGAGCCGCAGGGCGGTGGAGTGGGTGGGGGGCAGGGGTGGCGTGTGTGGGTTGGGAACGTCGTCCGAAGCATTTTAAACAAGATGAGAAGAAAGAGCAGGGGAAGAGACAGGGCACTGGAGGACAGGAGGGGCACTGTGTGCCTTCCACTCGACTGGAGGAGGAGACAGAACGATGGCGGGATAGAGAAGGAACGACTGATAGACTTGGTCAGAGAGAGTGAGGGAGAGAGAGAGAAGTGAAAAGAGAAAGAAAAAGTAAAGTGTGCAATAAGTAGATGGGAGAGAGATCTGATGAAAGGTGATTGGTAGATAGAGAGAGAGGGGGGGGGGAGCATGTGTGTATGTGTGTGTGTACTGTGGTTGAGTGTTAGTTTTTGGGGCGTTCTTGCCTAGGGTTGGGCTGTGCTGGCATGGTGTGGTGCGGCCTGAGGAGTCTAATTATATCTCATCAACTGTCTCTCTGTCAGGACACTTCTTAGCCCACCCAATTACACTCACAGACAAACTCACACACACATATGCACACACACACTGTCATATACACTAATACAGATGCACAGATATGTCTAGACAGACACACACGCACATACCCCATACATAGACTTAGGTTCACACACACATGCACACATTTGTGTACCCAAATACTCTCACACACACACACACAGACACACACAGATGCATACTGGGATGCACACGTCATACATGCATGCACATGTGAAAATGCTTGATAGGTGACATGTGACATTCATTGTTGTACATTAGCGTTCAGTCCTACCGGCAGTCACTGACTGATTCCATGTAGTCAGAGTGAAAGCTGAATGTTCATGCACTCAGTGTCTGTATCTACACTAGATCAAAGACGTCAAGTCTCCATGATTACATTACCAGAATAGGCTTCCAGTGCAGTGTGTGTAAGCAGATGTGTGTGTATGTGAGAGAGTGAACAACCAAATGAAAGGGGGAGAGGATGGGAAAAAAGACGGAAAGAACAGAAACAAAGTCAGTGATTTCTGAAACGACCAAAAGGCCCTCTACCAAATACCGAATCAACTTAGTCAGTGTTTCCGAGTGCCCTACTTTCTCCCTTCGGCGCACGGGGGAGAGAGAGCGTAAACAGCCTCACTGGAGGGGTCATGGGACTCCAGCGAGGGGAAACGCAGGGTGGCTGCCAGAGACGGTGGCAGAGACAAGAAACTGCCCATCATCAGCACACAGAACTCAGCCACACCGGTGACCTCTGAGGCAGTCGAGCGGGAATTTGAGGGGAGTCGGGGGTGGGGGTGGGATTATCTGTTCTAAAGCTTGGGGGCTCTGTCGTGACATTGGCCACTTAATAAATATGGTGGAGCGGGGATGCCCTGTGGCATGGATGGGCTCAGGGTGGCTAAAGCACTTGGCTTACCTCCTCAAACCCTTTGCTTTTCCATTCCCATGCCGAATGACCTAGAAAGTTAATATTTAGAGTGTGTTTGCATTTGTGTTTGAGTGGTTGTGTGTGCATGTGAGTGTGTGTGTGTCTGTATGTCTGTGTGTGTGTGAGTGCGTGTCTGTATGTCTGTGTGTGTGTGTGTGTGTGTGAGTGTGTGTTGGGGGAGGGGGAGTGGTTGTGGGAGGCAATGGTTGAAAAGTCCAGAACTGATACATTGAGTAAAGTCTGGCAGGATCCTGAGGAAAGACAGTTCTGGAAGGTCAGGAGCCATGCACAGCGAAGGTAAACTGAGGTTGGGCGGATGAGCGCAGAAGAAAAAACATGGGCTTTCCTGCCCTAATTGTGGTCAAGAATGCAGGCCTGTGGAGAGCCTCCTCTTCCTCCTTCTCCTCCTCTTCTTCCTCCTTCTCCACGACGTGGGATAGATGGAGGAGCAGGAGGAAGGGAAAGCAGTGGTCAGCTGAATCTGCTGACTGTCAGCTGACAGAACAGAACAGCAGGAGAGAGAGAAAAACGAAAGGAAGAGGAAAGGAGAGAGGGGAAAGAGAGGGGGAGAGAGAGAGAGAACAGAGGAGGGGGGAAAGAGAGGATGAAAGGGAGCCATGGAGAGCAAAAATGTGTTTGTGCATGTGTATGTATCTGTGTGTGTGTGTGTGTGTGTAACTGTACTGCCACACTGCGAACTTCAGTGAGTGTTTCGCGAACGACTCCTAATAAGGCCTCAACTGGCAGCTCTCGTCGGGCGTCTATCCTGAAGCTCGCTGCCAAAAAACTTTCCCCTTCAGTCTCTGCTCTCCCCCCTATAATAATAGCACACAGATAGGAGCAACTAAGCAACGACACACACATAGATATGTACACGCACACACACACACACACAGATATGTCCATGCTCGTGCACACACACACACACACACACACATACACACACCACGCACACACACACACACCCCCCACATACACACACACACATACACACAGGAGAGTAAAAGGGGCGTCATTCCAAGCCTGAAGACACTGAGTTACCCAAACAGACCCTGTCATTTAGAGCTCCTCCTGATGTGAAATGCATGGCAGTGTTTGGGGGTGTAGGGCGGACTTGACAAAGGCAGTAATGTTCCAGGCGTCTTCTTATTCCACTTCGGTCCCTCTGCTCATGCCTAGGAGGGCCTACACCCTTTACTCTGGATTCCTCCCCCTGCCCTGGGCCAGCTGTGTGTATGTGTGTGTGTGTGTGTGTGTGTAAAAGAGACAGAGAGAAAGAGTGTGCATGTGTATGGGGGGTGTTTGGTGCAAGATTTCTTTTTTGTGACTTCATATTCATATGAAGTGTGTGAGTGTTGTGCCAGAGTCTTTTCTTTTGAGAAATGTGTGTGTGTGTGTGTGCACGTGCGTGTATGTGTGAGTGTTATGCTCAGACATTTCTTTGTGGAACCTGCGTGTGTGTGTGTGTGTGTGTGTGTCTGTGTGTGTGTGTGTGTGTGTGTGTGCGCACATGTGTCTATCTTTACTTATGTGTGTGTGTGTGTGTTGTTAAATGGACTGAATTCTGAGTAGAGGCTGCCCCCTGAAGGTGAAGCATCTCACCCTCCACCCAAGTGAAGACATTGGTGTTGCTTGAGTAACCCTACAATTGAAGAGTCTCTGTTCAAGCATCTAGAGATGAATGTGGTTAGGCTTATGAGAGTAAAGACATTGGTCTTGCTTGACTAAGCCTACAATTAAAGAGTCTATGTTCAAGCGTCTAAAGATGAATGTGGTTAGGCTTATGTGAGGTGTTTTGGTTGCTACAGGTGAGGTGAACCGTGGGGTGAACGCGAGACTGCAGCCACGGGCGAATCATGGCTCAGGTGCTGCATATGGACCCCAGCTTCCCAGGTAAACAGCCTCAAACACTTTGAAATACTTACCAAGATAGAGCAACATCATTCATGTCTAGTAAATATCCCTAATCTCTAGTAAATATACCTTTATGTATAAGCTATAAACAAATCATTCCTGAACCACAATTCCAAAATATACAAATGTTTATGAAGATAGTGTTTGATAATATTTTCAGTATGTTTACATTTGATTTGTACTGTCTTTGCAGGGATCTATACAACACATCCCCTCATAAATAAATAATGAGTTGTACAGCATTAGTCCATGTTAACAAATCCTTCAAATGATTTGTTCATAGCTAATAATAGTTTGTTAATGACATATTAATGAAACATATTATAAAGCATTACCATAAAGTCTTTGCTAAAGTAAAGGAGTATGATTCATGTCTATTGCAAAGGTAGAGTTTCAAGTTTACTAGTTTTTTATATACTGTGCATGGGACATACTTCTATCTCCTTTCCCTAAACTAGAGCAGTTCCGTACAAACAGAATTCGTCCAAACTGGTCACAAACTGTCTCATAAGTTGATGTGCCACCTCTCAAATTCTCAGCAAAAGAGAGCAAATCCAAATCCATATCTTCCAAATGGGAAGATTCCTGTCTGTTTCTTCATACCAACATCTACCGACATGTAATAGATATTGGACATAAATTGTGTGAATTGTTACCTTGTCCCAAGTTCCCCTCTGCCAGCTCCCTGTTGATGTCAGTCTGCACTAACAAACACGAGTCAGTCAGCCAGTTATTCAATTAGAGCATTGGACAGAGGGCTGTATGTCTGAGAACATTTTGAGGGAAAGCACAATCCAGTCCTTGAGGAACAGGCTCTGGGAAAGGTAGCTAAAGATAGGCTGCACTCTTGACTTGTCTGGGCTCTGGACTGTACTGTATCTCTGCATCTCTCTCACGGGTCAGTGGAGCAGCAGATCCCAGAGCAGAGCTTGGCCTGGGAGCTAGTGCCTCTCTGTGTAGTCTGATTGGAAGATTAAACCAAGACCAAGATTTCCACCAGTTTAGAGCTGATTTCCTCTGCTTCATCCTCTGCTACCTCTGATTTCCTCTCTCTCTGCCTGTCTCTCTCTCTCTCTTTGTTTTGCTCTCTCTCGTGCTGTCTTTGTCTCCCTTCCTCTCTCTCTCTCTCTCTCTCTCTCTCTCTCTTTTCTCTCTCTCTCTCTTTCTCGCTACAGGGAAGCTCAACCCCCCTGCGCCCCCTTCCCTACACGGAAAGGACACGGAGGCCCCCTACTCGGTGGAGACGCCCTACGGCTACCGTCTGGACCTGGACTTCCTCAAGTACGTCAACGACATCGAGAAGGGCCACACACTCAAGCGTGTGCCCGTCCAGCGCCGGCCCCGCTACGGCTCCCTGCCGCGAGGCTACGGCTACACCGGCTCCTGGTGGACCTCCACCGAGTCGCTGTGCTCCAACGCTAGCGTGGACAGCCGACACTCCTCCTATTCCTACTGCGCACCGGGCTACCATGGAGGCGCGCACCACATCGGCGGCTCCTCCTCCACCGTGCAGCGGCCCAGCTTCAGCGCTGCCCGCGTGGAGAAGACCCTGCTGGACGCCCGGCGCAAGCTGGAAGAGGAGAAGGAGGGGCGGCGCTTCTCCAACCTGGGGAGCATGCACAGCAGCGTGGCCGGCTCCACCACCTCCCTCTCCAGTGCCCACAGCTACAACCGCGCCCACGGTGGAGGAGGTGGTGGAGGAGGAGGAGGAGGAGGAAGCTCCTACACGCCCATGAGCTCGGGGTTGTCCACGCCGGTGTCGCCCACGCCAGCACACCTGCAGCACGTTCGCGAGCAGATGGCGGCGGCGTTGCGTAAGATCCGCGAGCTGGAGGAGCAGGTGAAGACCATCCCCGTCCTCCAGGTGAAGATCTCTGTCCTCCAGGAGGAGAAGCGGCAGCTCAGCGTGCAGCTGAAGAGCCAGAAGTTCCTGGGCCACACCATGGGCTTCGGTAGCGGTGGGAGAGGGAGGCCACGCGGCGAGCTCTACATCGACATCCCCGAGGAGGACGCCACGACGACGACGACAGAAGGTTCCGGGGGGACACCAACAACACCTGGTGGCAGCAGCAGGGCGACCGGGGTGCCTCTGTCCCCCACGGCGGCTGGCGATGGCTCCCGGCAGGACTCGGGCTGCGAGATCGAGGACACGGTGCTGGTGGGCGGCGCGCGGCCTGGCGCCCACAGGGAGGTGCGCACCATCGGTGTGGGGCCTGAGGGGCAGGGGGAGGATCGGGAGAAGCTCTACAGGCAGGTGGGCGTGGGCGTGTGCGAGCAGGACCTGGGCTTGCCGCCTGAGACCGAGTCCCTCAAGACCCAGGTGAGCCGGCTAGAGGAGCAGCTTCACAGAGCCATGCAGGATCTCCAGAGTGCCCAGCAACAGGCAGAGGCTGCCCAGAGGTCTAAGCAGGCTCAGCCGCAGGCTGAACACCCAGTCCGGGCCACCAGCTTAGGCTGGCAGGAGCAGCAGCATGTGCCGCAGGGCAGCGGAGGTGGCAGGGCAGTGGGCTCCAGCCTGCAGACGGTGGTCAGCTTCACCCAGCAGCCCCATCAGCGTGAGCAGAGGACCGTGGGTATCCAGGTGTACACACTGGAACAGCCTATGCTGGTGAGGGCTCAGGCTTCCATCGCCAGCACCCCCTCTGGGGCCCTCCTGGAAGGAACATTCAGGGGACAGGCAGAGGCTCTTAGCCCAGAGGGTAGGCATGACCTCTTGGAATATTCTCAGAATGATAAATCTAAAAACTGGTAGTTTATAAATTTGTGCCCTTCGTTTGACATCTGTTATTTTGCCAATCTGAGTTTAAATTTCTGATATTCATAAATGCATAGTCTTGAGTTTCTCTAGATATCTAATCTCATTTTAAAAATGTAATTTAGCATTTGGTCGTGTGGCATTTCTGTGCTGTGCTGTGGTTTCATCCTTTGTTCCCTGGTCTGTGTCCTCCATTGTTCTCTGATCCATATGCATGTTATTGTGTTGACTCTCAGAAGGACCTCGAGAGCTGCCCATCGCCATCAGCTCCAAGCAAGTGAGAGAGGTCTTACAGAAGTGTGAAGTGTCTTCCTCAGTGCCTGTCACCAACCCCATGGTAGTCATGGAGACCAAGTGTCATCAAGTGACCCCTTTGAATGTGGCTTCAAACGAGGGAGAGGCTTGTCAGCACACAGTTGTGGAGGCCCTCCAGTCGCAAGAGTCTACAAAGCCAGGTAAAACAGCCGCAGGAAGGAACTGAACATAATTTTCCCCCGAAAGTATAAGTTCAGAGGTTTCTGTGCCTCTTCAGATTTCCCCTAAATCTAATAGCAGTGGTCTCTTATTGGTCTCCTCTACTCCCAGCCTCTCCCCAGTCCACTCTGAGGTCCATTATGAAGCGGAAAGCAGATGGAGAACCTGGCTCTCCAACCACTAAGAAGAATCTGCAGTTTATTGGGGTAAATGGAGGGTGAGTACAGGCTGGAGGTGGAATGTCTTCAGTGCACTTCTACTGTGTCACATTAGCCCTGATGTAAGATAGTGTAGTTTGTTATAATATGCCTATGTTAATATGTTAGTATGTAATGTTAATATGTGTAGGTCTATAGAGCAAGTCATGAACTCAAGTCATGGCCAAGAACTGATGTGTGTGTGTGTGTGTGTGTGTGTGTGTGTGTGTGTATTCTGTAGGTATGAATCCACATCCTCTGAAGAGAGCAGTAGTGAGAGCTCTGAGGATGAGAGTGACACGAGCGAATACCACGAGGCCTCAGAGAAGCTTCCAGAGTCTGGGGCCCGACATCCTCATCCTGAGGCCACCAGTCCTCCTGAGATAACTGCAGTCCTGGAGTCTGCCATCCCTAAGTCCCCACAACAGCTTAGCACTGTCCAGGCACCAGCCAACGAGCCACTGGCTCCTCAGAGCACCAGCCAATCACCTGCCATGGGTGCCCACCCTCAACAGACTGTTAGTCAATCACCAGCAGTGTCTATGGTGACCACAGAGCACTTTGCAACAGTCCCTGTGCCACCTCAAGACAGCGGCAGCTCCTCTGTGCAGGCAGATGCTGGCCCTCAGCAAACTGCCGTCCAAGTGTCGGTCACTGCCACCCAACAACCCAGCGACCAGACAACTCCTCTGTCTGCCTCCGAACAGACTGTGTCCCAATCCAAACCCATTGACACTGGTGTTGCCCAGTCAGAGGCCCGAGACCTCACCACTCAAACCACTGCCTCCACCTTTCAGCAGCAAGCTAGACAATCACAAACCACTGATCTAACTTCTCAGCAGGGAGTCAACCAATCCCCAGCCACAGAGTCCAGCTCCCTACAACATAATAGCCAATCCACAACTGATGAACCTGCTACTGGGAATGTATGCTCTGCAGTGTCAGCCAGTCAGGAAAGCAAGTGAGTAGAGAATAGAATTCATTTCTTGGCACAGTGGGGGGACATTGATTGTATACTGTATGCACGCAGTTCTTACATTAGTGGCATTACATTGAATGTATATAGAATGAATTTGAATGTATATGTATATAGATGTAAATGAAACAGATAATTATTGTCTTATTGCTTTTGTCTTTCAGACTGGAACTTAGTGAGAGTCTCATGACAGCACTTCATACTCTACAGAAAGCTCTTGGTGAACCTAATGCCTTCAGCCAGCAGGGGGCGGTATGTTTACATTTTTCTGTTCTATTTGGTTTCATGAGCGTTTTTTCAGATCCTGATACTGGTGCATTCTTTGAAGAGTTAAAAGTCTTGTTGGCAACGTGCCATATTGATAAAATTGGTGTGTGTGTGGTGTGATTGTTATTGTATGGTAACAGCGGACAGCCTACACCACGGTGCTTCAGGAGTGGCTGCGCGTGTCTTGCCACAAGGGGGCAGACACAGTGGTGGTGCGAGCCTACATGGACGCCTTCGCCTCCATCTCCCCTCAGCTGCTGGAATTTGTCATCAACATGGCCGACGGAAACGGCAACACTGCCCTGCACTACACTGTCTCTCACTCAAATTTCCCCGTGGTCAAACTACTACTGGATACTGGTTAGTGTGTGTGTTTGAGTGTGTATTTGTGTGTGTGTGTGTTTTGTGATCAGTTTTGTGTCAGTTTCTACTTGTACTTACACACTTAGAATAGCAGTTTATGTAATACATGTAAGAAGTGTGTAGTGGACTAGTGGCTTTTTGTATAGAATATGTGTTAGTATCTATATTAGTACTGTACCTGTATGAGCCTGTGGAAAAAGTACTTTGCCTGATTGTTTCTGAGTTGACCATTTGCCCCCTACTTACTGACACAGCCCTGTGCAATGCCGACAAGCAGAACAAGGCTGGCTACACGGCCATCATGCTGACCGCTCTGGCTGCCTTCAGCTCCGACAGTGACCTGCAGACTGTCCTTCAGTTGCTGAGGACAGGGGACGTTAACGCCAAAGCCAGTCAGGTATGACGATGCGCGTCCAAATTTTTGTGACCATGCATCAAAAGGGAATTGAGACTTCACTGTTTTCCCAGCTTGGTAAAGTCATACTTATGGAAAATACATGCATTACTTAACATTATGGCATTCTCACTGGTTCTTGCTAGAATGCAAGAATCATCACCTAACACATTCCAGGACATCTAGAAAATGCTTTTTCCTATGCAAGAGGCACCAATGATGTGTTCAGCAGTAATGCCACTGGCCTTAGCGTATAAGGAGTGTGGTCTTCCTCACTGTGTGTGTTTGTGTGTATGTGTGTTGACGTGTCACACTTTGCTTCTGTGGGAAGGCTGGAGGCTATTTGATTGTGAGTGTACAAGTTACTCTGACAGTATCTGTTAGGAGGAGAATGTTTAGCTGTACAGTTGTATGGATACTGATCAGCCTGGTGTGTGTGTGTGTGTTCACTCCAGGCGGGTCAGACGGCTCTCATGCTGGCGGTGAGCCATGGCCGCGGTGACATGGTACGTGCGCTGCTCTCCTGCGGTGCCCAGGTCAACCTCCGTGACGATGATGGCTCCACGGCGCTCATGTGTGCATGTGAGCACGGCCATGTGGATATCGTGCGGCAGCTGCTCTCCGTACCTGGCTGCGACGCCACACTGACTGACAATGTGAGAATTTGTTTAAACCTCTCCTTCCTCTTCCACTGTCTCTATCCCTCTATCTTCTATCCTTCTGCTAATCACTACTACACTGGTGCTCTTTACTTCCTGATTTATTTTGTTCCTGTTGGTTACCAAAGATAATTCAATACTAACCAAGATAGAGCAACACAATACGTTACAGTGGGAGCAAACGTGAGTAATCCCAGTCTGTATAATTGGGAGTGTCACATATCACAATATAAACTTTACTGTGATCTTTGGTATCAGCAGAGAATTTTTAGCTTGAAACAAGATGAGTTTTTTTTTTCTTGTGAGGTATTTACATGGTTTTGCACAATTTACATAATTACTGTTTCATAGGATAGTCTCACTAGACAATGTTTCTTAATTAAGAGAGAGAGAGAGAAGGGGAGAGTCTTGCAGTTCTGCTGACTGCTGCCATGTTGTTGTGTGTCTGTCTGTCTCTTTTAGGATGGTAGCACAGCTCTCTCCATAGCACTGGAGGCCAGTCAGAATGACATCGCTGTGCTTCTGTATGCACACCTCAACTTTGCAAAGCCTCCATCCCCTGTGAGTGATATTTCTCTTATGCACGCACACACACATGCACACCCTCAACTTTTACACTGATGCTGTCTTTTTTTGTCTTACTGTGTTCAATCTTTTGTAGGTGTCACCAAAGTCCCCTCTGTTGGGCTCCTCTCCCCCTACTGGTGAAATGAAGTAATGACAGAAGAGAATGGATTAGTGTATTTAACACAGCTTCCACCACCATTTCCTCAAGCATTCCACCATAGTTTAGTGTGTGTGTGTGTGTGTGTGTGTGTGTGTGTGTGTGTGTGTGTGTGTGTGCGTGTATGTGCGTGTGCATACATACCCCTCTGTCTGTATGTGCAATTTGGAGTACCCGCATTTCTGGCAGTGTGTACACATCATGTAGTAAGTGTGATATATGTCTGTAGGATCTATATAATGAAAGCGTGTGCACATATGCAAGAAAACAGTCAACACATCACACATCAGTTTTTTTGTCTGTGGTATCAATATCAAGGTTAGCTCTCATTTTTTTCCAGATTTGTCATTTTGTTGGGACAGGAAATGTGCTAAATCATTAGGTTGTATTTCTTTGACACAGCAAACACTTACATATTATGGAATCCATTCTCACACTCTATTCAGCAATATCAGTGCACAAACCCATACCTGTTTTAATGCCTGCATCAGAGTGGAGCAGTGGAGTCTTTCATCAACATTAGACTAATGCATTTTATGCTATTGTAGTCCATGTTTAATTTGTAACATCTTAATTAGTATCAACCAATATGTTAATTGACCGTTTTTCAGTCACACAGATGTTGTTGCATATGAAAGCATCAGTTGTTTCAGTGTACTGTCAGGGAGTTCCTGTTTAGTTTTTAAAAGCTGACATCAAAGTGTCCTTTTTTAATGCAACTGCCTTGGGTCAACACAGTGACACCACTGCATCCAGACCTACTCAGACAAACAGATATGACCAGCCATTTCAGCACAATCGCAATATGACTGCAGAAAGTAACTTTGATTTTTAATGCTTTGTTTGTACTATTTTAATAACATTGTAAGCCATTTTGGAAAGGAAGTTACAGTTTCAACAGCAACAACACTTTTCTAAAGGCCTCTCTGATCCTACTCAATGGAGATAAACTCTTTTCTTATTGAACAGCAACCTCAAGGAATTACCATAATGGGTTATTATAATAGTAAAGCCTCTGAAAACATTGTTGAACCTGCTGCTGCTGTCCTGCAGTGAGATGGGAAAGTTCACTAGTTCAGCCAGATGTCTTCATTGTCAGACAGGTAGTATTACAGATTGTTCACCAAGGTCTTTTTTTCCAGTCATTTGTTTTGTAACAAACTCCCATGGAAACTATGGCAAAACATTCTAAATGGGTTGCTCCAAAGATTCAACTGATATTTGTGATGCAAAGTACTAGATCAAACAGGTTAAAGCTAAGACATTTAGTGTACCTATTGAGGTGATTTACTCACCTGCCAATGAAAAGTCTGTGACAATTCATTTAGGTACTAGATTGTGAAGCAGAGCCATTGGTATGAGGGTTTTTGCTGGTTGACTTGGTAATGGATGGTGTGCCAGGGGCAGGTCGAGTTGGGTAGTTTGGTACTATGGCTTTCCTGAGCTCTTCATATAGTTGGCAGCTCAGTGGTCATCCTTGAGGAGAGATGTTATGGAACCAGAAAGTGTAATCAAAGCTGAGAAACAATGAAATCAATGAAGTATGTGACAGTCTGAAGGAGTGTGAAATATGCCAAATAAAATGAGTAATATATCATCACACAATGAAGAAAATGAGTGAAACAAACATAGAGAATAATAATAGAGAATAATTTCGCAAGACAAAGACAGTGTTTGATTCTTCTAGGAACAGAGATTTAGAGAAGAGTGTAGCAGAGAAAGGAAAATTGTGTCTAGGTTTCTTTTTGTGAAAACACCTAGATTTTTCACATGTACCATTATATTTTGGACTAATTGGGTTTTGTATAATTTTTCTACATGTTGTATTTACCTTTATATCTTTTTATCAGTAGGCTAATATCTCTTCACTATTATGTTTGTCTAAATATGACATATTTGCCTTGTTCTGTACCCATATGTACTCACTTTATATGTTTTGTTTGTTGTTTTTGAAAATAAACCTAGACCTTTACAAGCCTTGTGATGTTATCATATTTACTGTAATAATACTCTGTCACTACTGTCACTACATCTGCCTTTTGGTTTTGACCCCACACTCACACTCACTCTCTCCCAGCAGATGGCGCCCTTTCACAAGTTTACTCTAACTGGTTGTGCCTCTTACACTCTTGACAAACTACAATTTATTGCAAATGTGGTCGGCAGAAAACGCTATTCGTATTGTTAAGGAAAACTTATTGCATGTCAGGGAAAATTTTTTTTTTTTTTACTGTTGAACTGGTTTCACAGTTTTTTTAGTTGTGAAGGGCAATGGCTTTTGCTTTGTCAGTTGTAACATTTTTTTTGTTTAAATTAGACAGCAGTAATCAGACAACTAAAGTAAACCTAGCCCTTTTAATGGATGAAATAAAATAGGATAACAATAATGTGTCAATATTTTTTTTTTAAATGCGGTCAAGAGAAAACCAAAACCCCTCATTTTTTCATTCATTTCAACACCATTAATGATTGTCAGTTGGATCTGACACAGTTGGATCTATACACTATGCCAGCCACACTCCATATAAATGGGCAGAGAACACATATCTTGTGTTTCCTAAGAACGATAGGAAAAACGTGCCACCCATTCACAAGGGCGGCACCAGATTAAACATCAAGATTACATGTACGTCTTAGAGTATGTTTCTCAATGATTGCTCCTCTCTTATCAGACACTTTTGGATGGGAGCTATTGGCAAAGATACCTGAATAATAGACTATGTAGGCTATAGCTTTATCAAGTCATCATTTCCTTCCAGAAATCTCACACGCTAACAGTAAATATTTTCTCAGCATTGCTAATAGATGCCGGTATGAGTACATTTTCAAGACATCGCCTAACTAGGCCTATTTGGTAGGCAGAATTAAACCGTACATCGTTGGTGTACATCGTTCTCTAGGCTACAAGTTTTCTGGCGGCTGGCCAGTGTAATGGTCAAGTGGGTGGACTGGCTGACATTTGGGCGGGGCAACTAGAAATGAAACCATGCTTTAATTAGACCAAATCAGAGTTGCTCTGCTGACCACTGTGGCCACTTATCTAAAGGGGGAAAGAGTTGGTGATAGGCTGTATATATCTAAAAACTTTCTAAACTTTAGCTAACTTTTCTCAAAACAAAACCCCAAAATGTTGCTCTAGCGGCCTAACATGTTGCATATTTTGGGGCTGCTTCTTTGTTTGGCTTGGTCCGTTTTCATCAACCAGTAAGCTATAGCCATCATTTCTGACTTTGCGTATTGTATTGTGCAGACAATTTATCTAACCTACATTACGGTGAAAATCCAGGCCGTCTTCATGCGACTACGATAGGATACTTCTCGGTGTCACCCAATAGAATGCCTTAGGAGGTGGAGTTTCAAAATACTGTCATCGTAGAGGACAATATATAAGCTCCCTGGGCCATCACACAATTACAGGTCTTATTGTTTAGTTCAACAACGACCACTGAAGATGAGCCTCTCAGCTAAGGACAAATCCCTGGTGAAGTCTTTCTTCGTCAAAATCACACCGAAGGCGGAGGACATCGGTAACGAGGCGTTGTCCAGGTATAGACCTTAATTTTCTCACATTTGTTTCAGAAATTACTCGTACAACAAAGAATCCCGTCGCAGTAATAAGCAATTCAGCTAAGATGTAGAGTCCGTTAACACCCCCAACCCTTTCAATTTACTTTTAGGACCCTGTTCGTCTACCCCCAGACGAAGACCTATTTCTCCCACTGGAAAGACCTGAGCCCCGGGTCAGCACCTGTCCGGAAGCATGGCCTTACTGTCATGAAGGGTTACCTTGACGCTGTTGAAAAAATTGATGACCTCGCTGCCGGCCTGCTTGATCTAAGCGAACTACATGCTTTCACTCTGCGTGTGGATCCTGCCAATTTTAAGGTGTGCTACCTTTATGTTGTGAAACGTTGTTTATGCCTTTTTGACATCAGTTATGTTTTGACGCAGCAGCCTAACTTTGTACCTTTTCGGCAGATCATAACCCACAATGTGCTTGTGGTGATGGCAATGTACTTTCCTGACGAATTCACCCCTGAAGTGCATGTGGCTGTTGACAAATTCCTTGCCAAAGTGAACCTGTCTCTGTCAGAGAAGTACCGCTAAAGGGAGCGTGGAAGAAATAGGCTATATATGCCTCAATCGAATCCATATGGTTCATCTTAATTTGACCTTTCAATAAATCAATGCAAAAAAGATTTTGTGTCATGCATTTTCATTTGGTGTATTAGCATCCATAATTGGCTGCACTGCATTGTGAAATTCACTGGGCAACTGTAGAACAGAAATGAGGAGGTGGGCTGTTTCCTGGGCTGTATGCTATCCATATGATGAATACCGTATGTCCTGTTACGACTGGTTTACAATCAAGTTTACAATCTAGCGGAGTTGATAAGAAGGGCCACACACACACACACACGCGCGCGCGAAATATAACCGTATGGACGAGTAAGCCTATTCTGGAAAGGTCGCAGAACACAAAATGTTGAACAAAAGTATTTTCTCATCCACACTGTCAAAGTCATTTTTTCCAAGTCAAATAAACCTGATTATATGAATAAAGGTGTTTGGATAAAATATGTGAATAAAGATGCGTTCTACTATTATGCATGTCTGCATAAAACACCAGGCATACATTATTTTATACATCATACATCAATTTTTGTTTTGCAATCTGTTATAGACTGTGTTCTTTTCAAATGTTCGTCCCTGCCCTTCGGATTGCATAAATCCACCACTATAGCCAACCTATTTGTCCCAGAGAGATGTTAGCATGACATGATGCAAAAATGTGAACTATGATCAACACTCACACGTAATAGAATGAATCATTGGTGCTACAGAATGCCTGTAAAATTATTTATGGCGTAAACTAAAACTGAAAGTTGGATTAAAAAAAAAAGCAAAACCTTCAAAATTGTCTTAAAGGCATACCAGGCAAGACTGCGTTTTTTTTTATCTCCGTTGCTCCCCATACGGTCGCCGATTAACAAACATAGCAACGACATTGCACAATCTCACCAATTCATGTGAATTTATTTGCAAACCATAGAATAGGAACCAACGATGATCATTTACGTGCGTTAGATTGACTAACGAGCCGGTAATAAATGTGATTTCAGTTTCATTCAGTTTTTCTTCCGGTTAGGTGTTTCAGATCCTGCGAATGTAACATTCTAGAGGCGGCCGAGAGAGCCTTCGTTCACTCTTAACAATCCCTCTTAACAATGGGATTCTCATTTCTGATTGGCTGATGAGATGGGAATTAACTTTGTATGACCAGTATTGAATGATCTTTGGTATAACTGGCCACCTTTGAAGTAGATCCATTTTTGATTAACATTTGAAGCACCATTCCATATCAATGCGCTTATGAATGGTAACCATATAAACCGTAGTAAAGTATTTCACGCTGCAGGCTACTTTCTCCCCCCCCCCCCTTAACGGTGGCTATAATAGGCCTAGGTTACTTTCGCGGAGTCCTTTGCCTCCACCTCGCCATTATTTCCACCGAACTGGTCACACTGACGGCCGTTATCCCTTACATAATGAGTCATTTAATCATGGAAGTGACTAGGAAGCTGGTAAATGAACCTAAAAACGTTGCCTAGTGTAGACCTACCTCAAGATCCTCATCTTATTCTTTCACTTTTCATGGACAAGATCAAAGCTACTTGCTCAATGATCACGCGACTCCTATCTTAGAGGAACACCAGGGAAGTGGCTCTGGCACGACAGCATTCAACACATAGGCCAAATCTTCTCTGTAGAGCCTGAAACTTTGTAGGCTGACCATGCCTTCCTAACACTTGATTATCATCTCCCTACAGTGCTAGCTTGCATCCGATCCCATTGAGCTCGTTGTCTGAGGAGGCATTTTAACCTGCCCAATCAACGAACAGAGGGAGGCGTTGAGAATCCAGAGCTAGAATGCTATCAGTCACGGCAAGCAATTAGTCAGGGGCAGATCCAAATCTTTTTACACTTAAACACCTCAAGCAAGCAATAGAATCTCACTATCGAATGTCCAGACCCTCTGTACGAAGTCTGGTGTATTATCAGGCTAGAAACTTTAGTGAATGACTGATAAAGAAGGTTGCCTTTTGTCATCGGTGTGTTGTCCTTGTCAGTCTCCGTCTTTTGTCTCTCATCTCTCTTTGCTAAAGGTCGTTTGAAAGGTAGGTGAAGGCTTTTGAAAGGTAGGTGTAGTGGGTCTATGTGGCGTGGTTATTCAGCCATGCCTGTTTAGATTTCATGTCAGTATTCATTTGTTGATATTACGGTTAATTTTGGACCGTCTTACTGAAGTGCGTAAAATTATCAACACAAAGTCATGGTAAAACATATTTTATGGGCTTAAGTTGAACCAAATGACGTAGATAATGCACGTAACAGCAACAACAATAATTATTATTGTATTATGTATTGTACTATTATTATTATAGTTAAGTAAGGTAGGGTATAGATCTAATAATTTAAATGAATAAATAAATTAACAGTGCCAACTTAGGCTTATACGTAGCAGGCACGTGCAGATAAGGGGTGTTTTGGAGGCTCTAGCCCCTGCCCCTTTGCTCCTTTATGGCCCAAGTGCTCTTTTGAGAAGACAATCTCATTCTTCTCCATCAGATTACTCGCGAAATTTTCTTTACACCGATATCAAACGCAGATCACATGAAACTGCACAACATTTCCAAAGGTGTTACTTTCTAGTCAAAATGAACAAGACATCCTACTGATTCCAATGGAGATCCTACTGATTCGTCTGTATGGTTAGCGCTTCTAGTCTTGAAATCTTGGCAGTGTCTTTTTTTTCTTGCCAAATGTAGCATGACATGAAACACTGCCTGTCCTGAAAAAAGCTGTTGCATGAGAAGAGGGTCCTTATAATGGCTGAGTTGTGAAATTACCCAGATAATAGCCTTAGGTTCAAGGGGTTAAACATGATCTTTTTCAATAATGTATGAATAAATAATTTGATTGACATAGCTCATTTTTGTTAAAATAAAAATACATGCCTGATCCGATGTCAGGCTATATGCATGAACGAGAGCCATGGCTTTGCATTAACCTTCAGTAGGAAATGGCATATGGAAGAAATTGTTTTGGAGTGGGCCTGCGTAAGATTACTTGCTGTGATGTAATTTGTGAAAAACAAAAAACGGCCTGGGGTGGGTTTCTACAAATGTTAGCTCAGTCCACGGCTGTGTCTAGAAAGTGGCGCTCCTCCATCGCATGACCCCATATTGGTGCTTTGCTGTCCCTTTCGAAACGATTCAGTAGTCTCTAGATAAAGAAGGCGTTTTGTTATTTTGAGGTTGATGGTCTGAATCTAGACCAATGAGTGATTTTTGCAATGGTAATCAATGCTCTTATAATTTTCAAAAGGCATTTATTGAGTTTAGCTAAAGAATTAAGAACAAAGAAGCGAGTTGACAGTTGCTCCTGGGTCGACCAGTTGGCAATGCATGACATTGCTCCACCACGACCTCTATCACGGATGACTAGGCATGCCACCTGGTGTCACTCTTTGATGCAGCGCCAGTCTGAATGGGTTTAATCAGGGCTGTAGTGGGCGTTGGACGCAGGTGTACGGAGTCCCCCAACTTCTTGGAACAGATCATTCATGTATTTCTACCTATTTTAACATTAGGCATATATCATTAAAATTGCGTACCCCCACCAAAAAATGCCCACTACACCTCTGGGTTTAATTCATTCCAATCGAAATGCCTGTTTGAATAAGGTAGACTGCGACTAGACGTAGGCTATCATCTTTTTTTTCTGCAAAACAATGTCAAGAAGTCTTCCTGAGTTTTGTATAGGCACCTCATTGGCATACGATACAGATAAGTTTATATATTTGTCGTGTTTGCGATTTATCGTTGGAATAAGCGTTTGTAGACACACAAAATTTGCGAACGACGATCATGATTACAATCGTTGTTAGCCAACGATATTTGCAAAAGCGCACCATGCGTTATCACTTCATATAATTTTTAAGGATTTGTTTAAAAACTGCTCCTGTACATGCATCACTATGCTGCAGTCAGCTCTAATATTCTAAGATGTTGCATCTCCGAATAAGGGTTGACATGTTAAGTAAATACAGTTATTAGAACATAGAAGAAAATAACGTTTTTACAAATCTATGCGTCCCTTTTAAACTTTTGAAAACCTGCCCCTCCAAGGCTCTGCACGGCCTTGTAAAACAGATGTGTACATTTTTGCAAAGATTCCTCAACTGTAATTAGTAGTCTACTTTGGCCATCTCCGATATGTCCCAAATGTCACCCCAGTCATCTCAGATCACCACAATTCCCTGCTCACATAGGGTACAGTATTTTTAAGATGCTCCTATTTCATTGGAGTGACGTTTAATCTTTTCAAGTAACAGTCCAAAAACACAACATAGCCTAAATGGAGCACTCATGTTTCGCGAGATGGCATGTACCATTATCTGAACGCAACAGCGTTTCCACCCAAACAAGTTGCTCAATTGATAACCAAATGTTTTAGTGATATTTATGTAAAAACAGGCTGCCACGCCTTTTTAAATTCATTGCTAAATATTGCTGATAAAGAAAATCATTTAATTGCTTATGTGTTTCTGATTTTAGGTAGACCTAATCAGTGTGGTGATTCATGAAACCCTGCTTTATTTCGAAGACATGTTGACGGCGCGTTCTAGGCCTACAAATTATTTTTATTTTATCACACTTCATTATTCATCCTTCCTCAAGATCTAGCCAGACTAGTGAATTTAAAGAGTTAATTTCAAAATATGGATAACAGCACATGTGATTGTCCTCAGGTGACTTGTTCTCAAGTGACCCATGTCCCTTTTTGTTGTTCGATTTTTCCGAACGACTTTAAAATCAACGCAGCTAGAATCTTGTGGTTGGGAAATCGGTCAACTTTGCCTACAGAATAAACCCGCATCTTCATATTTCTCTCTCTCCATTTGCACGATATCATGTATGGCCATTCAGGGCAGTCAAAAATAGGTTGTAACTTATCGCAGTTGTTGGCTGGAGGTCAAGTTGGCCTCTAGCCAGATAAGAGGTGGGTCTTGGGTGTTCCCGAATTGATTGGATATGGCTTATAAAAGGGCAAAATTTCGCCTGGACGTGGCTTTGGACGTTTACGGTCTTACCTGAAGCAAGAAAACAAGATGAGTCTCACGGCCAAAGACAAGGCAACAGTCAAAGCCTTTTGGGCCAAGATCTGCAGTAAAGCTGCGGACATTGGGGGCGATGCCCTGTCCAGGTAATCTCTTCTTGCTGTCTTGTAAGCTGTGTGCAATGTATAAAAGTACCTACTGAGATATTCTAACCAGTATGACCGGACAGGATGCTGGTGGTCTACCCTCAGACCAAGACTTACTTCTCCCACTGGAGTGACCTCAGTCCCGGCTCTGCCCCAGTGAAGAAGCACGGCAAGGTTGTCATGGACGGCGTGGGCTTTGCAGTTGGTCAGATCGACGACCTGATCGGAGGACTTCTTACTCTCAGTGAACTGCATGCCTTCCAACTGCGTATTGATCCAGCCAACTTTAAGGTAGCAAATAGGCCATATGGTCTAGGCTATATATTCAGATCAGGAACTGATCATATAATATAATAAAATAGGTGAAGCACATAGGAGGTCATATGTATTCATCATATGTATTTATCACTTTATCGATTTTGTATAATGTTGTACAATAAGAATACCGGTATTTGCTAATCTCACTCCACGCTTTTCTCCCAGATCCTGTCTCACTGCATCCTTGTGGTGTTGGCCATAATGTTCCCCAAGGAGTTCACCCCAGACGTCCATGTGTCAGTCGACAAGTTCTTATCTGCCTTGGCGATTGCCTTGGCCGAAAAATACCGATGAATGTTCAATGTTCAACAGAAGAAATAAAGTTTTCAATGTAAACTGTCTGATGAAATAATGGAATAAAAGTTCAGCAATCATCCGGTATTTTCTCTTTTTTTCTTCATTAGTCTTGAATTAGTGAATTGGTGCAGGCTTAACTTCAGGTTAACTCTAGTTACCCGACATTTAACGTCAAAATAATGTTGAAGGTCATATTTTTGCACAGAATGTTCGATTCCTGCATTCACACGGTAGATTAATATAAGAACTGGCGTGAGATGCAACTGATTTTAGCTATAGCTTACATAACACCCGTAGCCTAGGCCTACCATATTTTAACATTAGTGTACCTATCTATCTATGTGTGATTTCAAATTTAGAATAAGCCTAGGAAATGCCTATAGGTTGTGATTCATTTGAATTCATTAGCAAATAAATACACAAGAACTAGTAGCTTAATTAAAGTCTGAATTTTAAAATATTTTTAGCATCTGCATAAAGTGTTTCCTAACCTTCTTAAAGTACAATTTATGAAACAACATTTTGAAGTGACAGTTCAAACATTTAGGCGAGTAGATGCATTTTATTTTGGGTCTGTTAAAACTGATTAGTCCACACACACACTCACACAACTTTCAAAGGATTTTGGCCGTTACACTGACAAAATGACCATCGTACATACATTACCATATCATTAGTGTTATTTGAGCTGACGAACTTATTCACTGTGCTTCTGACTGATTTATTATAGCAAACGGATTTCTCTTAATGGAGTGCAGAATTGCATAAAATGTGTTTTAATATGATAGCAATGGCTCGCCCGTCAAAGCATGCAGCTGAAACGCTAAAAAATGAAATAAAAATTAAATGCTAATGTTCTTCAGTGTGTAATTCTGTGTGACAAAGGCCCAAATCCCAGGCATGGCTAAAGGTTTGGTAGTGAACAGTCAAAACCTTTGGCAGAGTCAGGTTTACTAAATAAAAAACAATACTTTTTAAAATCATCCTTTTTAAAACATAAAAAAATATATTTGTAATACTCTACATCAGTTTTTTTTTTTTTAACAGACCCCAAATAAATTCTTCTAGCCTAAATGTTTGAACCGTCACTTCAAAACGTTGTTTCATAGGGTTAGTACTTTAAGAAGGTTAGGAAACACCCTTTATGCAGATACTAAACTGATTTTAAAATTTACTGTAATTAGGCGACTAGATCTGTAAGCCTGTAGCCTGAATGGCAGTCCCCACTGATGTGAGAGTGTTGGAGTACTTGTTTGTTTCTTTTTCGGAACGAAATCAATAGAGGCGAGAGCTTTAAATAATTTGCTGACACTTTTATTTGATTCACGTCGTATACACATTTGTAAAGACACAAAGTTGAGCATGGTGGTGTGCCCTCTTGTTGAAGGTGTTGTCTCTAGTGGTACTGTCTGCCGAGGGAGGAGACCACGACTGCCAAGAACTTCTGGAATGCTGCTTGGACATCAGCGGTGAATGCAGTTCCCATTTGGGCGGCAAGAACAATGGACAGGCAGTCAGCCAACAGCTGTAGGAGAGGACAGATAAATAAATATTTTTTGCACTGTCTTTAGATTGTGAATGCCATGCACTGATATTTGTATCTGCGTTCTAAATGGAATATACCCTGAAGTTGTCGGGGTCAACGTGCAGTTTCTCAGAGTGCAGGACGCTCAGCTCTGCGTAGGTTCCTTTGATGTTGTCCATGTTCTTCACGGCTCTGTCCAGTCCATGCAACACTGTGATGCCGTGTTTAGCGACCATTGGGTTCCCCATGATGGCAGCCGCATTGTACAGGTTTCCAAACTTGCCGAAGTATCTCTGAGTCCATGGGTACACGACAAGACACCTAAAGGCAATAACGGGAACATTTTTATTACAACCGAATTTATAATAATGTTCTCAGTACTGATCAAGACGTCGGCTACATGCGCCACTGAATGCCTTCTCAATATCAAATCAACACCAGTGTGTGTGAAAGAGACGACTGTATGCAAGAGTGTGTGCAAGAGACGACTGTATCTTACCTGGCAAGGGCCTTGGGGCCGATGACATCATAGTCAATCTTAGAAAAGATGTCCTGGATTGTGGCACGTTCGAAATCGGTCCACTCAACCATGCTGGAGAAAAATGAGACTTGCGCAGGGTCTAGATGTAAAGGTAACGAGACCTGTGTGTCAGAAGTGCGTTTGCAAGTCTTTTAAATACGTCGGATTACTCCTCCCAGTCGTAAACGATTGGGCACAGCATGTGTGGGCAGGATTTTTTTTGCACAGCCCGCAAATTGCATGATACGAACTACATCTGAATACACGTAGATCTAGTTTGTTCTGTCATTTTCTGAGGGCTTGATGAAAGCTTATCAGCAATAACATGATTTTCTGCATTCGAATGAGTTTTCATTCACGCTTCCACAGTGCTCTGCCCATATCACACACATTAAATAGAAAAGATGATACTGTAGAGACTGCACTGTACAGGACTTTAAACGAACGCATTTTTGGCTAGGCCTTTTTCTAAGACAACTAACAGCGCCATCTTTTTTTGTATCTAATAAAATTTTCAATGGATTCGTTGAACCTGAAACGAATCTTTTTAATCGTTGTGCTGTCAATACCAGTGTTAACACTGTAAACACGTAGGCATAACGTTCTGTAACATTCAGTGAATATCACCTTATGATTCACCTGATCCCCATTTAGCTAGGACACAAAAAAATAATCCTTCCCTGCAATGACCTGTCACCATGATCTGGCTTTCTACAGAAGGGGACATCGTGTCACCGGAACCATGGCATAGGAGCACGGGGAGGTGTGAGTTTCCTCCTTGGCATATTTCATATTTAAAATAATGGATAAAATCTAAACATAAACATTAAAAAACGAGGAGGGGGGTGCAATCCGAAGCTAATTCAAACGATTATTATTATACCTTAATTCCATTATCATTAATTTTTTAATCGTTTTACTTAAACCATTTGACAGACATCCCTGCTTATGATGATTTGGTCTGCTTTCTTTAGCTGGTTATGGCTGGTCTTAGCTGTTTATTTTCCAGCTCTTGTGTGTGTTTATATATATATAATATATAATTTATTTATTATTATTTATTTATTTATTTGGGGGGGGGGTCTATCACACACAAAAGAATAGCTTTTTAAAATATTGTTAATTCTTTGTTCAGTCTGTCATGAGGCCTACATTTTCACTTTCAAGTGCTGTCCTAAGGTAGCACATATCTGCGGCTCCAGGAATCCAACGAGCAAACGGGGAACGGAGAAATGTGCCTGGTGCTGAAAGCAAGAGCAGAAAGACGGTCTCTAGACGCCACCCACTGTTCAGACGTGGTATTGGAGAGGAATTAAAAAGGCCAATACGCTGTAAAACCCAGTCGACACTAGATGGCGCTCAATCTCTTCAAACACACTCTGTGCTAGTGTGCGTCTCTAGGGAAAAATCTGTCCAAGGCTTTCAGTCGGCTATGAATGGAAAGACAGATATTACCAAGGTGTTGTGAAGCATAGAGGTCTGACCAAGAGTGTCTACTAACTCTAAGTCCGGTTTCCCGATAACGTTCACTCTTAGAGCGTTAAGAAGATTCCAAAGATATGCTTTCAAAGTTGTTTATTTGTCTACGCGTGTTCCTCATACTATTTCTTCAGACTCTTCTTTACTGAGTTGTTGGTGACTATAACTTAGGCTCTGAGGCTGAATCCACGTTTCTGGCATAGATTGTTGTCATTTGCGTCTTTTCAGTAAGCGTGAGACGTCTTTCATGGGCATTAAAGTGCAGGTATCAACAAAAAAATGCAAGTCAAAATATAATTAGTCCAACCATTTTTTTTTAGATTAGATTAAACTTTATTGTCATTACACATATAAAAATACAGGTAACGAAATGCAGTTTGGCATCTAATCAGAAGTGCAAAGAGCAGCAAGTGCAGTATATATAGTATGCAGTATGTACAGTTAAAGAGCAAATTATGTACAGATAAGAGTAGTAATAATAAATAGGCAGAAGAGCAATATACATGTAAGGTGAAGAGATAGTAAGGGTAATATACAGATGTGCTACATAGATTCAATATAAGGGCAATATACAGATGTGCTATAAAGATAGTTATGTACAGATGTATTAAGTATATACAGATGTGCTATAGAGATAGTTATGTACAGATGTATTAAGTATATACAGATGCACAGATGTGCAGTCCAAGGGCTAAAGCAGCATAGCTATAGCAGCAGAGTGTGAGGTTCAGTGGGGGACAGAGTTCAGTAGTGTGACGGCTGTGGGGAAGAAGCTGTTCCTGAACCTGGTGGTTTTAGTCTGTAGGCTCCTGTAGTGCCTTCTGGAAGCGAGGAGTTGAAACAGTTTGTTGGCAGGATGAGAGGTGTCCTTCAGAATGCTGTGTGCCCGCCGCAGACATCTTTTCCAATGGACATCCTCAATGGCAGGAAGTGGAGTCCCTGTGATTCTCTGAGCAGTTTTCACCACTCGCTGCACTCGCCTTGCGACCAGCGACAGAGCAATTTCCATACCAAACTGTCACACAGTTAGTCAGGATGCTCTCGATCACACAGCGGTAGAAATTGCTCAGGATGCCAGTGGACAGGTGGTTTTTCTTTAGTGTCCTTAGGAAGAAGAGGCGCTGGTGGGCCTTCTTGACCAGGCTTGAGTTGTTGGTCGACCAGGACAGGTCTGTCCTGATGTGTGTCCCCAAGAATTTGAAGCTGGAGACACGTTCCACAGCCATACCATTGTTGTGGATGGGGTCGTGGGTGTTTCCCTTCTCTTTCCTGAAGTCCACAATGAGTTCCTTGGTCTTGCTGGTGTTCAAGAGCAGGTTGTTGTCAGCACACCATGCAGCCAGGTGCTTCACCTCTTCCCTGTAGTCAGACTCATCGTTGTTACTGATGAGTCCAATCACCGTAGTGTCATCTGCAAACTTGATGATGGAGTTGGATCCATATACAGGCCTGCAGTCATGGGTGAAAAGGGAGTACAGGAATGGGGATAGCACACAGCCTTGTGGTGCACTGATGCTCAGTGACAGGGTGGTGGACCGGTTCTGGCCTGACCTAACAAACTGGGGTCTGTTGGTCAGGAAGTCCATGATCCAGTTGCAGAAGGGGTTGCTGATTCCAAGGTCGACAAGTTTGGTGATTAGCTTGGAGGGGATGACTGTGTTGAATGCTGAGCTGAAGTCAACAAACAGCATTCTTGCACAATGAAGCGCTGTGGATATCATATCTTCTGTGCTTCTGTTGCTTCTTTAGGCAAATTGGTGAGGGTCCAGTGTGGGCGGCAAGCATTTCTTGAGGTGTGCCAGGACCAAAGTACTTAATCACTATGGGCGTGAGTGCTACAGGGCGGTAGTCATTCAAACACGTAGGTGATGAGTGTTTCGGCACTGGCACTATCGAGGTGGTCTTGAAGCATGCTGGTACTGCTGCCTGGGCCAGGGACCTGTTGAAGATGTCTGTGAAGACCCCTGAAAGCTGCCCAGCACAGGCTCTCAGCACGCGTCCAGGAATGCCGTCAGGTCCAGTGTGTCCCCTGATCTGAAGGCACTGTCACGTGCCTTCTGTAGAAACCGCACTTCCTTGTTCACCCATGGTTTCTGATTTGGGTACGTGGTGATCTGCTTTTCAGTAGTAACACTGTCGATGGTTGTGTTGATGTAATCCAATACTGAGTAGGTGTAAGAGCCAATGTTCACATGGGAGCCTACAGTGGCCACTGAGGTAAATCTGCTCCAGTCTGTGTCTTTGAACCTGTCCTGGAGTACAGAGTCTACCCCTGCTGGCCACACCTTGATGGTCTTCTTTGTTGGTTTCACACTGTTAATGAGCGGTGAATACCTCGGGGTGAGAAACAAAGAGAGGCGATCAGACTGTGTGACGTGTGTAATATGTATAGTGCATTTTAGAGGGATTAAAAACAAAGAAAATTTATTTTTAAAATATTTATTTTATAAATTGGTGTTCTTTCAAATTTATGAAATAAAACGAAATGCAGTCATAAGCAGATCTTCGGCTCCCTGTGGAGTCTTGAGACAAACATGAAATTTTTAAAAGCTGTAAACCATGCGTTTAAGTTGTATATACACATTGCAGGCCCGCAGCAGCTGTTGTCAACCACAAAATTGTGTTTAAAAATTGTATTAGGCCTATGTTCTTCTTTTGGTTGTTCACACGCCCCCCCCCCCCCAAAAAAAAAAAATTTATGTATATATATATATATATATATATATATATATATAAGTTGTACCAAAATAATCACATAGGTTTAATGCAGACTTGAATGAGATTAATTTAGCCACACAAGCACAGAAGCTCTCATCTTGCCATCAACTCAGGTATTCAGGGTGTGGAAACCTTATGGATTATCTATGGATTTCTATTCTTCACAAAGTGCTTCAGATAAAATATACACTACACTGACTAATAAAATATGAGTACAGCTAAAAAAATAGGCACAAAGTTTATACAATTCATCTGTTAACAGATTTTGTCAGAAGGTGCTTTTGCATCACAAATAGTATAGGCCTATGTCATGCTTCTCCTTGTGCTGAAATCTTGGTGTGGTGGAGAGGCTTGCGTGAATAAAAGTTCCTGAGAGCTATGCTGGGGGAGCCTCTGGCTTCTGGCAGGTCCACCCTTTCCAGATTAGTTTTATGCAAGCAGCTTGACAGCACACAGGTCCAGATTGGGGGTTGGGCGTGGCCCTAACAACGCCATTCTGTAAAAAAGAGCTACTGTTACAGAAACTACAACGAACCTATTGACATCAGGCCTATAGCAGATCCCAGTCTCTCTTTCAGTGGCAGTATGGCCACCCCTGATGTAAGCCGCAAGGAGTTCAAGAATATAATGGAGGGATTGCTTGGGCCAAAGACAAGATCCACCTTGGGGCATAACCCCTCCAAGACAGCACAAGTACTCGGTTCAATGAAGATACCACCTGAACATCCTGGGACTAAGTGAAAGTCACTGGACGAGCTCTGGACACCAGTTCTGCAAGATTTAATTCAATTAATCTCAGTTATATTTATACAGCAAGGAGCAACAGCAGAGGCAGTCCCTCCCAAAAGACCCATGAGCAGTGATGATTTACCATGTACCATCACTTACCATGGGGAAAAAAGAGGAGGGTTTTCAGAGGGTATTGAGAGTGTCCTTTTGTTGGATGTGGGCGGGAGGTAGCGCTAGCTAGCTCTTCCACTTATCATAGATTTTAATATTCTCAGGATTACAAGGAGAAAAGCATTCTGGGATCTTAGGGGATCTCAGGGTTCTGCAGGGTGTTGCCTGGGGGTCCGTGAAAAAGTGCATCTAACAAATGAATATAAACCTGTATGGTTACATTTGTGTTGAAATTATGAGGGGTCTTTGGAAAATGTTCTGCTCCATGGTCCCAGCCCAATAAAGTTTGAGAACCCCAGCTGTAAGGTATGACATTCATGACACAACATTCTTCTGATAACTGGCAAACTTTGAATGAGGAACAAGTCATAGGGAGAGGCACAACATGCAGTTAAGGGCCGTATGTGATGTAAAGAGCTGAAGAGGAGCAGCTGATGTGCTTAGAATCAAAGGTGTATGACCAGATTTTCTTTAACAAACTACTGACAGTATACACGCATTCAAAAACAAAATAATAAGACATATAAGAGCCAAATCTTAAATCATAAGAGTAATAATAATAATAAGAATAATAAGACATATAAGAGCCAAATCATTAATTTCATGTACCTTTCCCATTATTTGTTTCAATTCCTCTATAGCTAACATGACTACAGTCTGTGTATGCTGCAAACATCTTGGTCATCTGTTTGTATTTCTGATTAATGTCACTGAATTTGGAAATGTTACACTCATGATCCACCTATTCTCCACTGACCATGAGTCTATTCTGAAATAGCAGGCCACCAAATCTACCATCCACCAAATCCACAATGACCTATTGCAGCAGTTGTCAATTTTTTTCTGTCGTTCTGCACTTAAGAATGTTGGCAATATACAAGCCCCACTTGTCCCTTGTTGTTCCATCAAAATGACAAGCTTTTTCCCTCACTTCCCTGCATTTTAACAGCTTTTTTAAAAGATTGACTGTGGACTTTGGTTTGATATGGTTGTTTTTAGTTTATGATTTTATTGTCAGAAAGAAAGGCATTACTGAAGATGGGGGATAAAATAAATACATTTCCTTCTGTTTGCTGTGCCCCACAAGTGGGGCCCGCCCCATACTTTGAGAACAATGTGAGCTAGTAGAATTACTGACTGTTGGTGTTGAACTGCTGGTTTGAGAGGGTCGGTAGAGTATCTCCCACTCCATTCAGATCATAGACTCACAATATCCACAATATCCCCAGGTGTCCCTCTCACCCCAGCCAGCTTTTACAGTATATGTGACTTTTCATTAGAGGTGCAACAACCTAAAACAAAATGTTTTCATACTCCTGAGTTGTAATGAGCAAGGCAGTGACTGGCAAATAAGTAGGCCAATTTAATGAGATTAATGTTAACCCCTTTAGCATGATAACCATTATTGTGTTGGTGTTGTTAGTTAACCATTAGTTAAGCATTATCTTACTATTGTTTTAATTAAATGTTTTGTTATTTGCTCTGGTTTAAACCATCTGTTAAATATTGCAACTGTGACTAATCCTATTTGAGCATTTCCTATGCTCCACAACTGAGTGAATGGGAACACAATCCTGCTTGCCACATTGTTGAAATGTAGGCCTATAAGTAGTCCAATTTCATTTTTTTAAACCAGAGGATGGATGGAGATGTTAGGAACCAAAAGGTCTGCCAAGGAAGTTTGCACCTTTTTCTAAAAAAAAAAAAAAAGTTTATATGATGAGGCTTGTTTGAGGTTCAAAAAGAAGATTTTATCTGAATGCGGATTACACTAGACCAAGGGTGTAGCACACTCACAGGCCTAAGCAGGGCCCTTGCCTTCTCAACCAAACCAGAAATCAATCTTCAAAAATCAACCAACATTATTCTAAGTAACCTTTTAAAGACCCTTCCCTCATCAAGCCCTGGTAAGTCAGTTCCATTTTTTCCCTCAACATCCCTGGACTGGACAAGGCAATAAAAATATCCAAGGTGTTAAAACATGGGAATCAGTAGCTACATTAATATACCTAACTGGATAGACAAAGTGCTCATATTTTCTTGTATTTTTGTTTGCAGTGGTGTATTTTGTGATTGAAAAAAGTTCATTTACACCTATTAAGGAAAAACGAAAAGTGAGCCAATATATTTTTTGGTAGATTTCTTGTTTATTATTTATTTCACTCTGCCTTGTGTAGTCAGAGAATTTTTGAAAGCGCACCAACTGCTGCGCACACTACCGCAATTTAGCGGTACTTGTCGGACAGGGCATAAGCGATGTTCTGGAAGAACTTGTCCACAGCCACCTGAACGTCAGGGGTGAAGTCGGCTGGGAACAGCATACCAATAACAACGATGAGGCAGTGAGCCAAGATCTGAAAAAACGCAAAAAAGCATTTAGATAAAGATTACTGTATAGTAACATATTAATAATTAATTGGCGGTTTTATTACTTGTGCATACCTTGAAGTTAGCAGGATCAACCCTGAGCTTGAAAGCATGCAGATCGCTGAGACTTGCAAGACCTCCAACCAGGTCGTCCATCTTACCAATGGCATCACCTACAGCTCCCATGATGATCCTGCCGTGCTTCTTGACTGGGCCGGATCCAGGGCTTACATCAGCCCAGTGAGAGAAGTATGTCTTGGTCTGAGGGTAGACCGTGAGCATTCTGGAATGAAAAGCACACGTGTGATTGAATTGGACCGTATAAACAATTTTTGTCACCATGTTATGGAGTAGTATGCTGTAGTTGTTCGTTCTGAATCTTTTTTTAATTATTTTAAGACATGTAAAGTTATTTACCTGCCAAGAGCTTCGGCTCCGATCTCATCGGCCCTTGAGGAGATCTTACTCCAGATGGCCTTCACGGTGGCCTTGTCCTTAGCGGTGAGACTCATCACTGCTTCTTGAGGGTTATCAGCTTTCAACTGCACTTATTTGGAAAGAAAGATCCTGTGCAGGAATGAAAACCTTATGTTGTATTTATACAGGCGTTAGATGCAGACACACCCAGGAATGAAATCCAAACCACTCCTATGATGTACGTGACTGCTAGGGCACACCTACTTTTCTGCGTCATTTTATGTGGTATTCTGCCAATTTATTTCTGTTTTAATTGAGATAACAAAATTATTCGTTTTGCTGTTTCGATAAGTTTTCTAAGCGTGCAATTTTGTTAGACACTCACTCAGTGCTTAAGTTTGACGTGTCGAGCACAATTAATGCAACACATAAAGCATAGTGAAAACATTTTCAACTCTCAGTCCTCGGCCGACAATGTTTATGTAGATCCCGCTTTTCACTCTATTTTCAGTCATGCAGGGCCTTGTAGGACAATGATACAATACATAATAAGAAATATGATTTAGGTCTGAACTTGTATGATTTTGATCTGTAGCTGATTATAAATGACTACAAAAGTGCACTTCGATGATTTCACAAAACTGGCATCTTTCTTTTAGGTGAACAATATGTAGGTGCATGGCTGTAATATGTACGGAACATTTTCCACTGTATGTAGACCTATAATACAGGTTTTTATGTAGGCTACAGTGTATTGTACGGGTCGGTAAACTTTTCGGGAAAAATAAATAAATAAAATAAAAGGATACTTCTTAAACATTTGACAAGTACATTGGGAATGTATCAGGGATTGCAAATGCAAATTTAGATTTTGGATGGCTGATTGCCCATACAATTTCTCAGTTTTATTTTTAACTGGCTATTTGTTTAAAGGAATTGAAAGGGAAAGGGATTTGCTTATTCATGTTTGATTTCTTTCCAAGACAAGACAGAAAAATATTTGGCCCTCTTCCCATCGACAGGAAGGTCACGTCAGTCAGTTTTCCTGACAGCGCGAAGCCAATCAAATTCATTTTCGCGTATAAGGCGGGGTCAGAGATCATTAATAAATCCGCATCCCAGGGATTCAATTTCACAAGTGTTTCTCATCAGAGGTATTTACACACGAATCTCACGAAACCCAGAAGACAGAAGTCAGTATGGTTGACTGGACAGATGCTGAGCGCAGTGCCATCCAGGGCCTGTGGGGAAAGATCAACGTCGATGAGATTGGACCCCAAGCCTTGGCTAGGTAATTTAGCTCCGTCCCCAGAAGCATTTGGTTTGTTTTTAATAGAAAGTACACAAATGTAAGTGTGTGTGTCCTTCTCTCCTTTCGCAGGGTGCTGGTCGTTTTCCCCTGGACTCAGAGGCATTTCAGTTCCTTTGGCAACCTGTCCAATTCTGCTGCCATCATGGGTAATGCCAAGGTGGCCCACCACGGACAGGTCGTGATGGGTGGTCTGGACAGGGCCGTGAAGAACCTGGATGACATCAAGAACACCTACAAGGAGCTGAGCGTAATGCACTCCGAGAAACTGCATGTGGATCCCGATAACTTCAGGGTAAGTCAGCATGTCAAGTCTTTCAATTATATTTTAGAAGATCCCCCTTTTTTATTATAACTTCATTTTTTAATAGAATTTGGCTGATTGCATCACCGTGTGTGTGGCCATGAAGTTCGGCCCCTCTGTCTTCACCGCCGACGTCCAGGAGGCCTGGCAGAAGTTCTTGTCTGTCGTTGTCTCCGCTCTCGGCAGACAGTACCATTAGATTCGCTCAGCTAACCGAAGCGATGCTCAACACGACATGATTTCGCAGCACAGGTGCAATCCATTACAACGGATGTCCTGCTATGTGAAGTTAATAAAAATGATGGAATTAAATAAAAACTTGGTTTGGTGTAATGTTTCCGAAAATGGACACATAATTAAATAGATTTCAACATAGGCTTTTATCGCCATACACAACACGTGCAGGATATTTTAAAATCTATTTCATATAGGCTATATTGACAAGTATAGAGTTTTATTTTCAACTATTTGAATATGGTGTTTCTCAAAGTGTATGGGTACCATAAAGCAAAATAGGCTGTGTTTCACAAAAAACAACCAGAGAGGAGCAATATTCAAAGATCTTTGCAACAACTGCCAATATCGCACCCTAAATAACCTAGTAGTCAACTCAAAGTTTAGATTACGTATTAATCAGTCCTACTGTTGACACTGAAAACGCATAGTTTCAACATAGTGCTGTTGACATAACCACCTGGTTCAATATTTTGGGAAAAATATGGCGTTATAAAAATGCAGTCATGATACTTCCATCTGAAATGGTTTATGTTCTGTCAGCCAAACGGATAAAGCATTTGTTGATTGTTGTGTCAGTCCAATAATAAGCCACCGTAAATATGTCTTCCTTCAAGGCGCCTCTTCTGAAATATTTCCAGAGTCGCTGAGAGATTATTCGCAAGTTAATCGCGCTTTATAACGACGTAGGTAGATTTCTGAGTAACTGTTTTGATTATGTTTGATCATACATTTTTAAAAATTACATAGACAAACTCTTTGGTGAGAATCTGATTCGCGTTGCTGTCATGTAGGTAAACTCATTAATGTCCGAACCTCTCTGTTGCATTTTTCCCAGCAAGTAAGCTTAGGCCTTTTTGTTACATACCAGTTGCTTGAGGAGGTCCTAGAGGTGACGCTGTCATACCCAATTTATATTTGAATAGACGTGGAGCTGGATCTTTGCAATCAACAGTTCTGTCCTAAGTCATGAACACACATGGACAATGTCTGCCATGTTAATAAATAGCCAACTTGTCGTCTCCTGTTTGCCTGGTTAATTCATACTGTTGGTGTTTCCTCCAGTGGAACTTACAAAGCGTGGCACAATTCTGATTCAGTATTCCCGTCGATATGTTTAGAGAAATTGCTGAACTAGGTCGAGTTTAAAATGCACAATATGTCGCTAAAAGTTCAAGTCAACAGAAACTGAGGCGAGCTAAACGCAGACGCAGCAGAGAGGGTCACCTCTTGCAATGTGTGTTGTTTTTACTCAAGCCTGTTGAAATTCATACAACATTTTGGGTTTACTTTCTTTTCGACTTCATTCAACTGGAGGTGTATAAGGTGCTCATTATATTTTAATGTGGCGGGGTTTGGATAAACATTACAGTAATGCTAACAGGATGACTTCTCTGACACACCCACCAAACGGAAGGACACTCAGAAGCCAGTCGCAAAGCATTGTACAACGTTGTCTATCACTCAAACTCGTCCCTGGTCATCATAGATGAGAGTGATATCAACGGAGTCAAAGCTGAGGAGAGGAGAATTTTTCAAAGGAATACTATTTGACTGTCCCCTGTAGTGGGTGAGTTGCGATTAGATTAGATTGGATTAAATTTTATTGTCATTACTCATGTATAAATACAGGTGACGCAATGCGGTGCGATTACTGCCATGCCAGACGCTCGACTCTATCTTATGGAAGTAAAGTAGCGAAATTCAAATGGGAATGCAATCTGCACTATGCAATTCAAAAAGGCATTACATTTACTATGCAATTTAATAATGTTATTTGCAGTCATATTGTACAAATTGTATTTAATAGGCAAAGTGGCAATGACATCTTTAGTTCAATTTTAATTCTTTAATTTAAAAAGAAACATGTATTGAATTGCATTCCATTGTGCCATGGTACTTCAGTCTCAAAATTCAAATGACATTTAAGAAATTACAATTTAATATTCAATATTTAGTCTCATAATTTAACTGTCAATCCTTTTACAATTTGATATTTGAAGTTCAATGTAGATTTGCATTTTGAAAACATATTTCGCAAAATTGACAATGCCACCCTGAAAACATCTTGGATTATTTTGGGTAAAACGTTTTGCCACAGTTTTAAAGCATCTTTATTCAAACTGAAAAGAAATATCGCCCCTCATGACTGCGTGACACGTAAAATTGAAATGACAGTTCTGCAAACGAGATTTAAAAAGGACATTGCAATGTGTCAATCGCTCGTCAATGCGGGATATACTTCCATGGCAGAACTGTGTCGCTTCCTTGTTTACAGGCTCTTGGGACATGAACCGTTTTGCTACGGTTTACTAACTGAACGAGGTGTTTGGCTACGTAGCGCAACGTTTTGTAACAGGCTTCAGAGGTATTTCTGTTGTTTGGTGGATGCACTGTACCGACAGCACTCACAGCACTGATGTGTATAACAAAAACAAAAAAGACAATAAGCACAGTATGAAGTTGAATGATAGGACTGAAAAGTAAAAAAGAAAGTAATATATGTATTTACAGGGCATAGGCAGGATTTTTCAAATACCGAGGTCAAAGATGAACGCCAATGCTCAGCTACTGGGAAAATTTCTGACATGTAAGTCATAATGACGTGCAAATTGTGCCATGAGAGAGTTTGTTGGGTATGAAACCTGTAACCTAACCTGTGTGGTTTGAAACCTGCAACCCTCCTGTGTATGTGAGTGTGTGTCAGGCCACTGGCAAGTCACTCGATTGTAGATCATGATATGAGTCTGAAATCTACTTGGCTGGTACCAGTTTCCATTTGTGTTTTGATGCGTGTGCACGTGTGTGTTCTTGACAATTACTCACTTGTAAAAGTTATCCCTGTAATCTCCCTCTCTTCTGACTGTTCTCAACTGACTGTTCCTTTCTCCTGTTCATTATCTTGTAATGACCAAAGAGGTTAACTGATCCATTGTAGCTGTTATTTGGCAAAAAATTACATTCAGATAGGCCTAGAGGTCGACTGCAAAGATTTGTCTTTGTCTGCACAAAGGTTTGTCTGTCGCGCTGCGTCTGTGGCTCTATCACTGGCAAAATACATTTTCGGGAGAGGCTGTGATTTGCGGAGAGAGGATATGCAGTTTTGACAGTTGAAGTTAAGAAGTGTTTAGAGTATCTTTGTAGAGTTTACCATCTCATTCTAGCAGAAGGCCCATTGTTTCTTTGCTTCACCACGACAAATGCTAGCAGCTCATTTGTTTGCTTGTGAGTTTTGAAAATGTTCTGCTCCATGGTCCCAGCCCAATAAAGTTTGAGAACCCCAGCTGTAAGGTATGACATTCATGACACAACATTCTTCTGATAACTGGCAAACTTTGAATGAGGAACAAGTCATAGGGAGAGGCACAACATGCAGTTAAGGGCCGTATGTGATGTAAAGAGCTGAAGAGGAGCAGCTGATGTGCTTAGAATCAAAGGTGTATGACCAGATTTTCTTTAACAAACTACTGACAGTATACACGCATTCAAAAACAAAATAATAAGACATATAAGAGCCAAATCTTAAATCATAAGAGTAATAATAATAATAAGAATAATAAGACATATAAGAGCCAAATCATTAATTTCATGTACCTTTCCCATTATTTGTTTCAATTCCTCTATAGCTAACATGACTACAGTCTGTGTATGCTGCAAACATCTTGGTCATCTGTTTGTATTTCTGATTAATGTCACTGAATTTGGAAATGTTACACTCATGATCCACCTATTCTCCACTGACCATGAGTCTATTCTGAAATAGCAGGCCACCAAATCTACCATCCACCAAATCCACAATGACCTATTGCAGCAGTTGTCAATTTTTTTCTGTCGTTCTGCACTTAAGAATGTTGGCAATATACAAGCCCCACTTGTCCCTTGTTGTTCCATCAAAATGACAAGCTTTTTCCCTCACTTCCCTGCATTTTAACAGCTTTTTTAAAAGATTGACTGTGGACTTTGGTTTGATATGGTTGTTTTTAGTTTATGATTTTATTGTCAGAAAGAAAGGCATTACTGAAGATGGGGGATAAAATAAATACATTTCCTTCTGTTTGCTGTGCCCCACACTTTGAGAACAAGTGACCTAGTGGAATTACTGACTGTTGGTGTTGAACTGCTGGTTTGAGAGGGTCGGTAGAGTATCTCCCACTCCATTCAGATCATAGACTCACAATATCCACAATATCCCCAGGTGTCCCTCTCACCCCAGCCAGCTTTTACAGTATATGTGACTTTTCATTAGAGGTGCAACAACCTAAAACAAAATGTTTTCATACTCCTGAGTTGTAATGAGCAAGGCAGTGAGGGGCAAATAAGTAGGCCAATTTAATGAGATTAATGTTAACCCCTTTAGCATGATAACCATTATTGTGTTGGTGTTGTTAGTTAACCATTCATAGCATTAGTGTGTTTGTGCTTATGGTCTTACTATTGTTTTAATTAAATGTTTTGTCATTTGCTGTGGTTTAAACCATCTGTTAAATATTGCAACTGTGACTAATCCTATTTGAGCATTTCCTATGCTCCACAACTGAGTGAATGGGAACACAATCCTGCTTGTCACGTTGTTGAAATGTAGGCCTATAAGTAGTCCAATTTCATTTTTTTAAACCACAGGATGGATGGAGATGTTAGGAACCAAAAGGTCTGCCAAGGAAGTTTGCACCTTTTTCTACAAAAAAAATGATGAGGCTTGTTTGAGGTTCAAAAGGGGATTTTATCTGAATGGGGATTACACTAGACCAAGGGTGTAGCACACTCATGGGCCTAAGCAGGGCCCTTGCCTTCTCAACCAAACCAGAAATCAATCTTCAAAAATCAACCAACATTATTCTAAGTAACCTTTTAAAGACCCTTCCCTCATCAAGCCCTGGTCAGTTCCAGTCAGTTCCATTTTTTCCCTCAACATCCCTGGACTGGACAAGGCAATAAAAATATCCAAGGTGTTAAAACATGGGAATCAGTAGCTACATTAATATACCTAACTGGATAGACAAAGTGCTCATATTTTCTTGTATTTTTGTTTGCAGTGGGGTATTTTGTGATTGAAAAAAGTTCATTTACACCTATTAAGGAAAAACGAAAAGTGAGCCAATATATTTTTTGGTAGATTTCTTGTTTATTATTTATTTCACTCTGCCTTGTGTAGTCAGAGAATTTTTGAAAGCGCACCAACTGCTGCGCACACTACCGCAATTTAGCGGTACTTGTCGGACAGGGCATAAGCGATGTTCTGGAAGAACTTGTCCACAGCCACCTGAACGTCAGGGGTGAAGTCGGCTGGGAACAGCATACCAATAACAACGATGAGGCAGTGAGCCAAGATCTGAAAAAACGCAAAAAAGCATTTAGATAAAGATAACTGTATAGTAACATATTAATAATTAATTGGCGGTTTTATTACTTGTGCATACCTTGAAGTTAGCAGGATCAACCCTGAGCTTGAAAGCATGCAGATCGCTGAGACTTGCAAGACCTCCAACCAGGTTGTCCATCTTACCAATGGCATCACCTACAGCTCTCATGATGATCCTGCCGTGCTTCTTGACTGGGCCGGATCCAGGGCTTACATCAGCCCAGTGAGAGAAGTATGTCTTGGTCTGAGGGTAGACCGTGAGCATTCTGGAATGAAAAGCACACGTGTGATTGAATTGGACCGTATAAACAATTTTTGTCACCATGTTATGGAGTAGTATGCTGTAGTTGTTCGTTCTGAATCTTTTTTTAATTATTTTAAGACATGTAAAGTTATTTACCTGCCAAGAGCTTCGGCTCCGATCTCATCGGCCCTTGAGGAGATCTTACTCCAGATGGCCTTCACGGTGGCCTTGTCCTTAGCGGTGAGACTCATCACTGCTTCTTGAGGGTTATCAGCTTTCAACTGCACTTATTTGGAAAGAAAGATCCTGTGCAGGAATGAAAACCTTATGTTGTATTTATACAGGCGTTAGATGCAGACACACCCAGGAATGAAATCCAAACCACTCCTATGATGTACGTGACTGCTAGGGCACACCTACTTTTCTGCGTCATTTTATGTGGTATTCTGCCAATTTATTTCTGTTGAGATAACAAAATTATTCGTTTTGGTGTTTCGATAAGTTTTCAATGCAGGGCCTTGTAGGACAATGATACGATACATAATAAGAAATATGATTTAGGTCTGAACTTGTATGATTTAGATGTGTAGCTGATTATAAATTACTATAAAAGTGCACTTCGAGGATTTCACAAAACTGGCATCTTTCTTCTAGGCGAACAATATGTAGGTGCATGGCTGTAATATGTACGGAACATTTTCCACTGTATGTAGACCTATAATACAGGTTTTTATGTAGGCTACAGTGTATTGTACGGGTCGGTAAACTTTTCGGGAAAAAATAAATAAAATAAAAGGATACTTGTTAAAAACCACCATGCCTCCTTGCTCAACACACAGGCTAACATTTGACAAATACATTGGGAATGTATCAGGGATTGCAAATGCAAATTTAGATTTTGGATGGCTGATTGCCCATGCAATTTGTCTGTTTTATTTAGTTTTATTTTTAACTGGCTATTTGGTTAAAGGGATGGAAAGGGAAAGGGATTTGCTTATTCATGTTTGATTTCTTTCTTCCAAGACAAGACAGAAAAATATTTGGCCCTCTTCCCATCGACGGGAAGGTCACGTCAGTCAGTTTTCCTGGCAGCGCGAAGCCAATCAAATTCATTTTCGCGTATAAGGCGGGGTCAGAGATCATTAATAAATCCGCATCCCAGGGATTCAATTTCACAAGTGTTTCTCATCAGAGATATTTACACACGAATCTCACGAAACCCAAAAGACGTCAGTATGGTTGACTGGACAGATGCTGAGCGCAGTGCCATCCAGGGCCTGTGGGGAAAGATCAACGTCGATGAGATTGGACCCCAAGCCTTGGCTAGGTAATTTAGCTCCGTCCCCAGAAGCATTTGGTTTGTTTTTAATAGAAAGTACACAAATGTAAGTGTGTGTGTCCTTCTCTCCTTTCGCAGGGTGCTGGTCGTTTTCCCCTGGACTCAGAGGCATTTCAGTTCCTTTGGCAACCTGTCCAATTCTGCTGCCATCATGGGTAATGCCAAGGTGGCCCACCACGGACAGGTCGTGATGGGTGGTCTGGACAGGGCCGTGAAGAACCTGGATGACATCAAGAACACCTACAAGGAGCTGAGCGTAATGCACTCCGAGAAACTGCATGTGGATCCCGATAACTTCAGGGTAAGTCAGCATGTCAAGTCTTTCAATTATATTTTAGAAGATCCTCTTTTTTATTATAACTTAATTTTTAATAGAATTTGGCTGATTGCATCACCGTGTGTGTGGCCATGAAGTTCGGCCCCTCTGTCTTCACCGCCGACGTACAGGAGGCCTGGCAGAAGTTCTTGTCTGTCGTTGTCTCCGCTCTCGGCAGACAGTACCATTAGATTCGCTCAGCTAACCGAAGCGATGCTCAACACGACATGATTTCGCAGCACAGGTGCAATCCATTACAACGGATGTCCTGCTATGTGAAGTTAATTAATAAAAATGATGGAATTAAATAAAAACTTGGTTTGGTGTAATGTTTCCGAAAATGGACACATAATTAAATAGATTTCAACATAGGCTTTTATCGCCATACACAACACATGCAGGATATTTTAAAATATATTTCATATAGGCTATATTGACAAGTATAGAGTTTTATTTTCAACTATTTGAATATGGTGTTTCTCAAAGTGTATGGGTTACCCATAAAGCAAAATAGGCTGTGTTTCACAAACAACAACCAGAGAGGATCAATATTCAAAGATCTTTGCAACAACTGCCAATATCGCACCCTAAATAACCTAGTAGTCAACTCAAAGTTTAGATTACGTATTAATCAGTCCTACTGCTGACACTGAAAACGCATGATTTCTGAGCTAAAGTTTCAACATAGTGCTGTTGACATAACCACCTGGTTCAATATTAGGGGGAAAATATGGCGTTATAAAAATGCAGTCATGATACTTCCATCTGAAATGGTTTATGTTCTGTCAGCCAAACGGATAAAGCATTTGTTGATTGTTGTGTCAGTCCAATAATAAGCCACCGTAAATATGTCTTCCTTCAAGGCGCCTCTTCTGAAATATTTCCAGAGTCGCTGAGAGATTATTCGCAAGTTAATCGTGCGCTTTATAACGACGTAGGTAGATTTCTGAGTAAATGTGTTGATTTGTTTGATCATACATTTTAAAAAATTACATAGACAAACTCTTTGGTGAGAATCTGATTCGCGTTGCTGTCATGTAGGTAAACTCATTAATGTCCGAACCTCTCTGTTGCATTTTTCCCAGCAAGTAAGCTTAGGCCTTTTTGTTACATACCAGTTGCTTGAGGAGGTCCTAGAGGTGACGCTGTCATACCCAATTTATATTTGAATAGATGTGGAGCTGGATCTTTGCAATCAACAGTTCTGTCCTAAGTCATGAACACACATGGACAATGTCTGCCATGTTATTGAATAGCCAACTTGTCTCCTGTTTGCCTGGTTAATTCATACTGTTGGTGTTTCCTCAAGTGGAACTTACAAAGCGTGGCAAAATTCTGATTCAGTATTCCCGTCGACATGTTTAGAGAAATGGCTGAACTAGGTCGAGTTTAAAATGCACAATATGTCGCTAAAAGTTCAAGTCAACAGAAACTGAGGCGAGCTGAACGCAGACGCAGCAGAGAGGGTCACCTCTTGCAATTTGTGTTATTTTTACTCAAGCCTGTTGAAATTCATTTTGGGTTTAAATTGAAATGACAGTTCTGCAAACGAGATTTAAAAGGACATTGCAATGTGTCAATCGCTCGTCAATGCAGGATATACTTCCATGGCAGAACTGGCTCGCTTCCTTGTTTACAGGCTCTTGGGACATGTTCAGCCCATGAACCGTTTTGCTACGGTTTACTAACTGAACGAGGTGTTTGGCTACGTAGCGCAACGTTTTGTAACAGGCTTCGGAGGTATTTCTGTCGTTTGGTGGATGCACTGTACCGACAGCACTCACAGCACTGATGTGTATAACAAAAACAAAAAAGACAATAAGCACAGTATGAAGTTGAATGATAGGACTGAAAAGTCAAAAAGAAAGTAATATATGTATTTACAGGGCATAGGCAGGATTTTTCAAATACCGAGGTCAAAGATGAACGCCAATGCTCAGCTACTGGGAAAATTTCTGACATGTAAGTCATAATGACGTGCAAATTGTGCCATGAGAGAGTTTGTTGGGTATGAAACCTGTAACCTAACCTGTGTGGTTTGAAGCCTGCAACCCTCCTGTGTATGTGAGTGTGTGTCAGGCCACTGGCAAGTCACTCGATTGTAGATCATATGAGTCTGAAATCTACTTGGCTGGTACCAGTTTCCATTTGTGTTTTGATGCGTGTGCACGTGTGTGTTCTTGACAATTACTCACTTGTAAAAGTTATCCCTGTAATCTCCCTCTCTTCTGACTGTTCTCAACTGACTGTTCCTTTCTCCTGTTCATTATCTTGTAATGGCCAAAGAGGTTAACTGATCCATTGTAGCTGTTATTTGGCAAAAAATTACATTCAGATAGGCCTAGAGGTCGACTGCAAAGATTTGTCTTTGTCTGCACAAAGGTTTGTCTGTCGCGCTGCGTCTGTGGCTCTCCCACTGGCAAAAGAAATTTTCGGGAGAGGCTGTGATTTGCGGAGACAGGATATGCAGTTTTGACAGTTGAAGTTAATTAGTGTTTAGGGTATATTTGTAGAGTTTACCATCTCATTCTAGCAGAAGGCCCATCGACAAATGCTAGCAGCCCATTTGTTTGTGACTGAGTTTGAGTGCATTGAAGTTCATGCAAACGGTGATACATCGTCCATTAGAAGCGCTCATTCTATAGATATAACGTAGCACTATAACATAGATGCTCTTGATTTGAGAAGTAGCCAAGCGCCCATTCCGTAATTTTTGTCTAACATTGTCGTTTTGAGAAGTTAGATGAAAGACGGTAGATTTGATACAGGGATTATAAATCTCATCAAATCTACAGGAAATAATATATTAGAAGATATATTGTACTCAATGGTAACTACGGCTATATATATATATATATACATTTAATCTGGCTCGGATAAAAACACAAAACAAATAGTAAGTGACAGGGCCGCATCACACAAAACGCCCCCAGCCCCCGAAATATGATTTTGATCATATTTTAGTTGACCAAGGGAATCATCAGTAGACTGTTTGTACACATTCTAGGCTATGGTATTTGGTTTAACGGTTAGTGACAGGCTAACCCACAAAACGCCACCTATATAGCCTATTGGTTACATCAGAATTTACCCAAATGGCAATTTTCACACTCCAACATGTCCATACGAGCTTATTTTCAACAAATAAGGTCAACCAGAGAGCTGCGTTCCACTGGTATAGCCAACTTGCCTGCCAGGAAGCCAACCGGAGCTAACCTGCTACATGTTAGCAAATGCAGCATGGTTAGGCTGAAACATCAGGATTGCTAATGTACATATTCTTAGCATCGGTCAGATATGTGAAACACATTGTTTTTTAAGCCGTTGTGGTTATTACATGATGTAATGCCCTGTCCGTTTAAAAAGGTGTTACTTTACCGGACGGGAAACCTTTGGCAGTTTTTCTTACCTTGCCCTACCCTGCCCCTACCTGCATCATCAGAAGAACCTTATAAAAATATCTATTCAGTGAATCCCTAACGCTTCTGGATTCTTCTTCTCTTTTCTTTTCTGTTTCCCTGACCTGACTGATACTGAGATATGTTTGCATACTGAACCGCCAATCAAACGACGTCGCATTTCATTAATCAAAGAAAGTGTTGGGGGTGGCGGTGGGCTCTTTACAGGTTCCTATTTCAAGGGCAAAGGTAAAAAAAAAAATAAAAAAAAAACTAGATTTCATTTCTTTAGCTGTCAGGGTTCTAGTCAATTGGACCCAAACGCAGAATCAGAGACAGGGTTGGTTTATTCAGTCCTTGCAAAAACAAGTAATTCAGAAAAAAAACGCAGAGAGCATCAAAAGGTCCAAAACACAAAAATCCAGGGGAAAAACAGGAGGCAGAAGGCAAAAACAAGACAGGAGATCCAAAAAACTCAACAAAGGACAGGGAGCAGGCGAGACAGACAGGACAAGAAACAGGTCTAATTTCAGAAACTCACTGAGTCGGGTTACAACGGGATATCAGACAATAATCAGAGCACAGGAATAAATACTGTGGGAAGGGGAGCAGGAACCAATGAGGGACAAAGACATAATGGGTGAGTAATTGACAATAATAATCACAAACAGGTGGGAGACAAGAAACACAGAGACAAAAGGTAAACCCCAAAAATGTCCAGCAGATGGGGCAAGACGGGACGAAAACAAAGACATTAGCGCAAATATTATACATTTCTTCCACAAATAGGCATATTTGGAAATAAAATTATTCCGCAATTTCACGAGGGCCCAGTTCTGTATTGGGGTGGCTCTGTAATTCATCCACGCCAAGTGTGGGTCTGGTTGTCGTAAAATCCGTTTGGCAGTCTGTACTGCTCTTTCTGCAGCGCCATTTGCTTGCGCGTAATGTGGGCTTGATGTTGTATGCCTGAAGTCATAAGCATTCTTGAACTCATTAAACTCCGCTGAAACAAACTATGTTGCATTATCAGTCACAAAATCAAGGGGAATTACCCAGCGCACAAACATACTCTTGACTTGACTCATCACTTGCTAGTTATAGTGGACAGCTGAGCTATCTCTAAGTCACGGGAGTAAGTCAACTACAGCTAAATATTGCTTCCCGTCTAATTCAAACAGATCAAATTATCAGCAGCTATCTTCTGCCATGGTCCATCTGGTAATGGAGTTGTCATTAACGGCTCTCTTGTCTTGGGTGGGCTTGTTTGTGCAGAACTTATGCAGAACTCACAAGTTGTCACGCACCTGGTAATGCCTGTTCCAATTCCTGGCCACCACACCGACATCTTGGCTTTCTCCCGGCTCTTGGTCAAGCCAAAGTGACTCTCGTGGAGTTTCGACAGCACTTCTGCGCGCTGTGACCCCGGGATGACGATTCTGCAAGCTTCAACAAGCTGTCTGCTTAAGAAAGATGTGCTCTCGCAGTATGGTAGCCATGGAGTGTGTGTGGCAACTGCGACGCTGAAGCTGGCCAGTCATGACGAATGTAGTTGATGACTCTGGAGATCCTCGTCTTTGAGGGTGGCTTCCCTGATCTTTTCCAGTCTGTCATCTGACATCTGACACTGTCAAAGTGCATGAGCAGAATACCACTGGACGCAGTCTGTCTCCCTGATCCTGGAGGAGGGTGGCTCCCAAGCCATAACTGCTCGCATCCGCGCTCACCACCGTCCACTTGCTGGGATCAAGCCAACATCTTCTTCACCTCCCTGAAGGCTTGTTCTTGGGCATCGCCCCACATCCACTGGATTTTGCCCCTCAGAAGTGAAGTCACTGGATGCAGGATGGTCACCAGGTGAGGCAAGAACTTGGCCAAATAATTCACCATCCACAGCATTTGCCGGAGTTGGCTAACATTTTGGGGACTCGGCAAATCAGTTATGGCTTTGACCTTGGTGCTATCGGGCTTTATTCCATCAGCTCCTATTACATGCCCAAAGTATTGTATCTCTGACTGTGCAAAGTGGCAATTCTCTTTATTGAGCTTCAGTCCTGATGCCTTAATTGTCTGCATTACCCCTCTTAAGTTGCAATGATGCTCTGCTTTAGTCTTGCCATATACTAAGATGTCATCCATCACCACGACTGTGCCTTCGTGTTCCCATAAAAGTGTGCTCATTTCTCGCTGAAATATTTCCGGAGCGGAGGTGATTCCGAAGGGGAGTCTTTTAAAACAGAACCACTCTACTGGTGTTATGAAAGTAGTCAGTCTCTGACAACTGGGATCGAGAGGTATCTGCCAGAACCCGCTGGATGCATCAAGGGTCGCTGACACGTCCTCCAGTGTCGGCAGGATAAACCTCTCTCTCCTAACTGCTTCGTTTAGCCTCTTTAGATCCACACAGATCCTGACTGCCGTTTTTCTTTACTACTGGCACCATCGGTGCACACCAGTCTGTGGCCTCTCTTACCTCCTCTATAATTCCCAGAGACTGCCTCTGTGCTAGCTCCTGCTCTACCTTTGTGAGCAGTGGGAAAGGGACACGCCGTGGCGTAGTGATGCTATAGGGCTGAGCATCCTCTCTTAGCTCAGTTTTGACTGGTTTGCAATTTAAGAGTCCAATGTCCCCAAAGACGCTATCACATTCCAGCTCATCCACTCTCAATACAAGTCCCATTTTGCATGCAACAGAGTGACTGAGATTGTTCGTACATGAGCCGCTCACAACAAAAAGCGTATTTTTGCCCCTTTTGCTCAGTAGTAGCCAGAAGTAGAAGCCAATGCACTGAAGTTTGCCACCAGGACTTCGTATATCTGCTGCTGTCTGAGATAGGGCTGGTTGCATGGGCAGGTTTAGGTATGAGCTGTGTGACATGACGCTAATATCTGCTCCAGTGTCGATCTTAAAACTTAGCATTTTAAAATACACCCACTAACTCTTTGTTTTGCAAACGACCTCAAAATGACCTATTTGTTGCAAAGAAATTGGTGTTTGCCTAATGGAAGTGCATGTAAATGTGGCTACGATATTTCGGATTTATTAGACATGTTAGGAGAGGATGGATGAGTTGTTTTCAAGCATAGAAGGACACCCCTGCACTAAGAGTTTTCAACTTGAGTGGGTTGAGAGTTTCTTATAAGATGTTTTATCACACAGGATAATTTGACTACTTTAGGAAAGATAAAGAGGGTGAGGGTTAATTGTGTGGTTGCTGATTTGATTCTGCCATTAGGTATACAAATATTAATCCTGGCATCCATTTATGTAAATGTGTGCATCTATCCCATACAATGGCAGCTGTCGTGCATTTGCCATGTGTCAAAATTCTCCTCTTCTTATCATTGTCCTTGTCTTAAGTGGCTCTCCGACACTATTTGTTGGTAGTTGCTCAGCATTACCAAGTGTATGGCAAACCAATTGAGTATTTATTCAGATATCTTGACATCAAGCTGTGTCCTATATTAGTGAGCCATTTCTCTCAACTAGTTAACTGGAGAACCGCATTTTCTCCCCAGATTTTCTCGCACAAACATGTTTACAAGTTGACTAGTGAATGCCAAATGCCAACTAGTGAAGTAGTTGGAGCCTTGCGTCTTTGCTAGTTAAAGGAGAAATCTGGTATGAATCAATCCATAGCCGTGTTGGTTGAGGTCACCGAGTGCTGTCGGCAGGGAAAAGGGAGAATATTTGACACAGCATACACAAAATAGCGAATTCACAGCTGTTAACACTAACTGAATGAGGCACAGAAACACTTTTTCAGTTTCATATTGCTATGCCCCATTCATTTAATGTTAGCTATCAGTTTGCAATTTGCTCTATGCTGTATCAAATGATTTGGTTAATGCCCGCTTCACAGAACGTGATATGTTGCTCTTTAAGAGATAGCGAGCAACATAACGTGGATTGACCGTAAATGGAGACTTCGATGTTCTTCGAGTTTCGTGGAAAGGCTGTTTTACTCGAATTCATGTGCATTGTGCACCGCGCGTTGCAGAACAAATTACATTTCCTTCAGTTCATAGTCAATGTGACTGTGTGCGGTCTGAATACGTCAAAAAGCATTGTGCTTTATTCACAATGCACTATCTTGGATGGCTGGTGGGAACATCAAGTGTATCTATCCGTTACTTCATATGCCACCCGCATTCATTTGAACATGATATATAAATTGTCTGATAAAAATGATACCTCTAATGGTAGCACATTGTTACATAGTGTTACTTTAAATGTGAAATTGGCCACGAGATTAGTTGAGAGGAAAATATTATTCTGTTATCCTACTAAACCCGTCATTGCAGCCCATTTAGTAGTTGATTTCACGGCAAGTTGATAACATTGACAAATGAATGCACGCGTTGCAATTCTTTTGTTGATTTAATATTTATTTCATTTTTGTGGTCAGAGGAAGAATCGCACAAATTGGTGCGCACATTACCGCAATTTAGCGGTACTTCTCAGCCAGAGCCAGAGCCAGGTTCTGGAAGAACTTGTCCACAGACACCTGAACGTCAGGGGTGAAGTCAGCCGGGAAGAGCATAGCAATGACAACGATGAGGCAGTGAGCCAAGATCTGTAAAACAAGTCAATGACCAATCAACACCAAGTAAGTTAGAAACGACCCCTGGCTATCAATACAGTATCCTTGTGGCTCACCTTGAAATTGGCAGGGTCAACCCGCAGCTTGAAAGCATGGAGCTCACTGAGAGAAGCGAGACCTCCGACAAGGTCATCCATAAGGCCCACAGCCTGACCAATAGCTCCCATGATGGTGCTTCCATGCTTCTTTACTGGTGCAGAGCCAGGACTCAGATCAGCCCAGTGGGAGAAATAGGTCTTAGTCTGAGGATAGACCGTGAGCATTCTGGAAAGAAAAACAGGCTATTAGAATTGTGGATGACATGCAATGACAAGTGATGCATTTTAAATGCACTTGTAGTTCACTAGCACATTGCGTTAAATACACAAGTGTGACTGAGTTAGACTTTTAAACAAGTCAAGGGTAGGCTAAACACCAGCATTCTGTGTAGAAAATGACATTTACGTATGATTCACCATAGGCTGTGGGCATAATTGTATTCCTAATAGCTTTTTGCACTTTTCATAAACGTGTTAAGAGCGTAACACTCTAGATATTTCCCCACAGTCATATCTGACAAAATTGCATCTTATTTTCTGGAATACCTGCTAAGGGCTTCGCCTCCGATTTCGTCAGCCCTGCCGGAGATTTTTCCCCAAAGTCCCTTCACCGCGGCCTTGTCCTTTGCTGTGAGACTCATGTTTGCGGCTTGTCGAGCTTTCCTTGTTCAGAATGACTCTCGAAAAAAAGATGCTACAGAAGAGCAAAAATGCAGCCTTATTTATACGAACGTATAAGAGGCACGCCCAAGAATCAAACCTTAACCACTCCTTTTGATCAACTACAGTGATACTCCACACCCTTATTCGAAAGTACTGGACTGTACCAGATATATAGCTGTTTACCTCACGATAAACCTTTACCATGTTTATGTCTATATTTATGACGAGGGTGTGGTTGTGAAATGTAGAAAATGTAGGCTACATAGTTTAGGCTATACATAGATATTAGACTTCATTAGAAAAGCTAATCGAAACACTGTAATGCCCCTCAATTTACTTTCAGAGATTATTCTCCCTATTTATTCATAATCAAGTGCGATTTTTGGTTTAGACCTTGTTTATAGTGATGATTTATGGCTACTCAGTCTCAAATTATGGTTGCATTCGGGTCACAACATCAATAGCATAAATACATGTTAAAGACGACGAGGTACCCTAAATCAGCTTTTTCAAACGCCTCACTTGGTATTAATGTGATGGTTCACACGCCTGCAACGTCAAATGTCAGAAATATAATGTCCAGTGTCATTTACATAGGCCTACCTTAATAATACATTATTTGAGGTACAACAAAAAATTCAGCATACCTAGTCCTCTCGTGCATTGTATCATTTATTAGTTGTCACTAAAACAAAGACCTGTCCTGTGAGAGTTTTTACTGATGCTCAATCGGGGCAGTTTGAAGATAAATATTTGTCTAAATATTTGTTATATTTCACGTCTTGGTAGAAACGCAAATTCACGGTTGAAATCGTGCCAAAACAACTTGAGCAGTCATTTATCTTGGTCTGAAGCCAACAGTTGATAAAATCTAAAAACATACCCTAAATGACGTTTTCGATTCAGCGGTAACCCAATCATTTTTTTTTCTCCCATTTGGGCGTGGTCAGCGATGGTCAATAAATTCAGGCTCTCGTTCTGAATTTTTCACGGCATTCCTATTGAAGAGCTTTACGCACACACCTCAAGAAACCCAAAGACGTAATCATGGTTGACTGGACAGATGCTGAGCGCAGTGCCATCCAGAGCCTGTGGGGAAAGATCAACGTCGATGAGATTGGACCCCAAGCCCTGGCCAGGTAATATAGCTCCCTCCCTGCACGTATTTGATTTGTTTTAATGGAAGTTATGCAAAATGTAAATGTGTATTTTCTGTCTCACGCAGGGTGCTGATCGTGTTTCCTTGGACTCAGAGACATTTCAGTACCTTCGGTAACCTGTCCAATTCTGCTGCCATCATGGGTAATGCCAAGGTGGCCCAACACGGAAAGACCGTGATGGGTGGTCTGGAAAGGGCCGTGAAGAACCTGGATGACATCAAGAACACCTACAAGGAGCTGAGCGTAATGCACTCTGAGAAACTGCATGTGGATCCCGATAACTTCAGGGTAAGTCAGCATGTCGAGTCTTTCAATTATATTTTAGAAATTTTGACAAGATCCTCTTTTTTATTGTAACTTTTTTTTTTAATAGAATTTGGCTGACTGCATCACTGTGTGTGTGGCCATGAAGTTCGGTCCCTCTGTCTTCACTGCCGATGTCCAGGAAGCCTGGCAGAAATTCCTGTCTGTCGTTGTCTCTGCTCTCGGCAGACAGTACCACTAAATGTGCATGAGAGAAACATGACTTCCTAGCGCAATGCTTCGAGAATGTTATGACAAGATAAATAAATAAATAAATAAATAAATAAATATCACTTATAAGCAGATGATGTGTCGTGTTTAATAAATGAAGATGAAAGATTTCGGATGCAAAACCCTCCAAGTCCCTTTGAGATGAAGTTACAGAAATATATTGGCCTATTTATATAATCTATGTAATATACGTATATAATTTATATCCAAAATTTTACTAACAGGTCCAATTAGATTTTTTTGTCTTGATTTGTTTTACTGAATGATAATGGCACTTAAATTTCATTTTGATAGAGATTACTTGGAAATTGTTAGAGGATTTTGCATTTGAACTGTTCAAATGTAGGCCTATAAGATTTATGTAACTCCAGTGCCATACCATCAAGTAGAATTATTATTGATAACCAGTACAACTTGACCTCGAAAATTGGCACCGTGCATATATGTAAAACATTCAAAATTGGCACGTTATAAGACCTTAAAATACTTTGTAAACATCTTATCAAGAGTTCTTAAACATTGCCAGGGGAAAATAATTCATGGGTGTAGACTGTCTGAATGCAGTGATAAGCCTCGTCTCAAATAAAAAGGCAACGGCAGGTCTGGATTAATTTCAACGACACAGTTGATATCAGGTTGAGGGCCAAAACTGACTGTAAACGACTATGGCCTCTTAATGTCAAAATATTTCAAGTAAAGCAGCAGCAGTGGATATTGCACAATATATGCTGTAACCAGAAACCAATGCGATATGTGTAACCAAATTTTCCAAACATATTTGGCCTTTGAGAGCTACTTCGACAAAATCAACGTGGGCGATAGATACTCTACTACTATTTTACAGTATATTATTTACAGCCCTAGAAATGTTATACCATTGCCATCTTACCCATTTACAGAAAGGTGCAAGCAATCAACTAAAGTGTCATCTAAATGCGTAGGGCGAAAAATATTTTCTGTATTGGCTCCTTTATTTTTTTATAGTTATAGCGAAACCTGGGTTTGGGAGTGGTAAACCAGCAAATTAATCTGGAGGTAGTGGTAAACCTGAGTCTGGAGTTATAATTCTCTTAACTAAACAAAGCAAGCAGGCTACTCTATTAGGAGTTTTACCACTTTCTCCAGCTTAATTTGTCCAGGTTTATCACTTAACCACCTACTTAGAATACCGCCCTGGCGTGCACTACTAACATCAACTCTCATCAAACAAACTGGAAAAGAATCATCTTGTTACGCAGAATGTTTGAATTTGATTTCATGGAGATTTTATCAGGTTTAATACCTACCTATGAGATTGATTTGTATTTTAAGTTGATCATTTAAAGAGCTAGGCTGTGGGGAGCTTGTGGTAGTTCCCAAGCTACCTTGGAGACCTCTGGTGCAATGTAACATTATTAACATTAACATTTAACTGAGTTTTTAAACGTCTGAAACCCTACATTTACCTGGCCGTTCATTTAAAAACAACGACCCTATTTTATCAATCACACACAATTCTGTAAGATGACTCACACCTACACCTTCAAGGCAAAGACTCCTCCGCACCGGAACAACCTACCCCTGGGCCCTGTGCTGCTGAGAATACATGGCGTAGCCCAGAAAGGCCCGATTCAGGTGGAGCTGTCCATGGTGCTGAATACAAACAAACCCGATATCTATTTTGGTACCTCTGAATCATCGCCTGAAAAGCGACGGTAACGCACAGTCATGTGTGTACCAATAGCCTGTATTATAGCGTAACCTATATTAACTCTATATATATATATGTGTGTGTGTGTGTGTGTGTGTGTGTGTGTGTGTGTGTGTGTGTGTGTGTGTGTGTGTAAAAGATAGGAGCCTGTACACTTAAGCCAGTTAATTGACTTTTATTGATAGTTTAGACTATATATGTGCCAATACCACTTCAAGGTTGGTTATAAAACAGACATTCATTATCAGTAAATACATTTTATTGGTGTTATGTATTTAAAAGAACACATATTAATATGAACACAGGTTCAGCAACATGTTCTGCTTGACTCTCTACGAAAATTCCATTCAAGTTTATCTGTACTTGTCAGCCAAAGCAGCTGACACTGCAGCGAGGAACTTGTCCACAGCCACGTGTACTTCGGCTGTGAAGTCAGCGGGAAAGTTCACGGCCAGAGCTACGAGGATGTTGTGGGACAGAATCTGAAAAAGACGCATTTCAAATAAATGATCTTTCGTTGACTTTGGCGCATATTGCCAAGGAGCATTTCACATATTTTTAATGTCCAATTAAATGGTCAAACCTTGAAGTTTCCTGGATCGACACGCATCTTGAAAGCGTGCAGATCACTGAGGGCACTCAATCCACCGACAAGATCGTCAATTTTGCCAACAGCATCAGTCAAAGCACCCATCACAATCTTGCCATGCTTCTTAACAGGTGCGGAGCCGGGACTGGTGTCAGACCAATGAGCGAAGTATGTCTTTGTCTGGGGATACACGACAAGCATCCTACAAGAAAAATTGCAGTCGCAAATAAATTATTTTATTCCAGTTCACTCCATCTCAGGTTCCCAAAGTTATAACTGTATCTACATTTCAATATATATACAGTGTGTGTGTGTGTCTACATTTCAGTTTAACGTGAAGTGCTAGGTAAGCTTATGCTTTGGGATCTTACCTGCCCAGGGCTTCCGCTCCAATATCATCAGCCTTGCCGCCGACTTTGCCCCAGAAGGCCTTGACCAGAGATTTGTCTTTTGCCGTCAGACTCATTTTGATTGAGGAGAGAACCTTAAAAAATATGACAGGGAGGGCTCTTTATATAAATCCACAGTGGGCACACCCATCAGCTCCACCTATAGTTCCCTGGCCTTACTTCCCATCTGCCAAATTTTACCAGTCTGTCCTTTTCAGGGGTCATATACGTGTATTATGAGTAGCCATAACTGATTTTCACTTTACACAGTCTTCAGGAGTTAATTAAACCGAATTATCATTCACGGTTATTTATTTTCTTTTGACCAATAACATGAGAAATATGTAATTAAAAATATCGAATAACTCAGAAACTTTGGATAGCATGCATCAATACACATCACAGTGAATATGCCTGTCTGTTAATTTACTTTAAAAAAATATATATATACATTACCTTCAAGTGAAATTGTAAAATGTAATAATCAAAGAGTTGCTGTAAGTAGGGCGAGACTAAGGATGATTCTCTGAGGTCGTTTTAGGTCATTACTGAATTTGTGCCAAATAAAATTTGAACAGGACATTCTTTATAAGATTAATTGGAGCCGAATTAAGAACATTTGTGGGTGGAACAGGTCTGAGTGGTCTGATAAAAAATGTGTTTGTCATTGAGATAACAGTAAATTAAAAGTTGAACTAAATTCTGCTATTGATGTTGTAATGGCCTCCAATTTTATAAAGACAGATCTGCAGTGTTCGCATTATATTCCACTTACACTTACATTACAGTTTGGATTAGCTTCATTCACGTTATATGAATTTTAATAGAAATACTACCAAAATGAATCTTAACATGGTTGCTGCTGCCCATCAGTCAAAAACGCATGTTGGCTAACCGAAGTTTCAATGTGTCTTCAATTTAATTAATTTGTATGTTTATGTATGAGTTATAGTTTTTACTAAATTTTTAAAATCTTGTTGCAGCAAATGCTTTGTTTGTAAACATATGTTTTGTGGAACATTTTCTTTTCTGTTTTTGGATATGTCTTTGGATCGTTTTCAATTATTCCGAAAACCCTTGACAAGAAGTATCCAATCAAATGTCAGCGATTAACGGGGCGGGGCACAATGCCAGATAAAACCTGACCTTATATAAGATTTTTTGCTTAACCTAGGGCAAATAAACTTTCACCATGGTGGACTGGACAGCTAAAGAGCGCGGCACTATTACCAGTGTCTGGGGAAAAGTTAATGTTGACGAAATAGGGCCGCAGGCTCTTGCCAGGTATGGCAGTACTGCAGGTTACTTTAATTTTTAGATTATGCATAAATGTGTGTACGTTTTGTGTATCTGATAAGATGATAAACAAATTGGCATTATTGCATTGGCAGGGTGCTGATTGTGTATCCCTGGACTCAGAGATACTTTGGGTCTTTCGGGGACTTATCCAGCGCAGCAGCAGTCCTGGGGAACGCCAAGGTCGCCAGTCATGGTAAGACCGTGCTGAAAGCACTGGATAAAGGCGTAAAGAACATGGATGATGTGACGGGCACCTACGCCGCGCTCAGCCAGCTGCACTGCTCGAAGCTGAATGTCGACCCCGATAATTTCAGGGTGTGTAAAAATAATCTTATTATTTTAATTTATTGCTCTCTTGCCATTCCCGCTTTGTCTACAATACCTCACCCCACCCGTAGATAAGTCATGTAACCCACCTGAAATCTACAGTCATGTTTTATTTTTAATGTACTGTGTGGTAGATGTCAAAAGGTGTAACCTATTTTTGTCATTTTAGCTGTTGGCGGACTGTCTTACCATCGTAATTGCCACAAAGTTCGGCGCTGCCTTCTCACCCCAAGTTCAAGCCACCTGGCAGAAATTCTTGACAAGTGTTGTCATTGCCCTTGGAAGTCAGTACGTCTGAAAGAAGCAGAAGAGATTCTGCATGCTCCAAGCAAATCAGAGAGAATCCAGCATTGCATAAATGAAATATAATTAATAAACCATATAAATTAATAAAACTCCATTACCTTGATATATGTCACACTTGTTTGATTCAGAACAAAAAGGGGTGCATGTTGCATACTACTCCCATAGTGGCTTTTTGAAACAATAGAAGTTACATCGTTGAATTCGACGTTTCAAAATGAAATTGACTCTTGCCTATGGCCCTGGTTTTCCAGTTCCAGACTGAGACAAAAGATAAGTTATTCACAGATCCTACTGGTAGGCTATTTACTCAACAACAACGATAACAAAGACGGGCTTAATGATGTTAATCAGCTTGGGAAATAGCCAAGACATGAATCAGGTGATGAAGCTGGTACTTTTGATGCTAGTCGGGTTGTGAAATATGACGGTGGCCAGGAGCATAGTGGAGGGTAATATTGGGAGGGTAATATTGAACCTTTGGGGGAAGGACCCTTGAAAAACTTGGGATAAAGTGTTTGGTTGATTTCTGCTTGGTTGATGGGGGGTGGGGCGGGGGTGCAGAGACTGCATATGTCTACGGCCCAGAGTTTGGCGCTACCCTGCTGGCAGTGGTATGCCAAAATGACACAAGAAAGTCAATTACACATGAAGGAATATTCATGAAAGAATTTTTATTTTAGATTTTGTACAGCTTAAAAAAACTTACAGTCTTTTTATTAATAAATATGTGTGAAACTCACCATTGGAAGCCTGATATTGCTTAGTAAACAAAGCACAGTAGACTTGTGACCAAAGGGTTGTTGGCTCGATCAGTGACTGGTAAAAAAAAAAAACGTGGTGCTGGTGGTTAAACATTGCTCGTCAAAAATAAATAATAAGAGTAGATGGAATCATTCTGCAAATGATCCCCACAAGTCTCTCAAAACATTTACTCATGTAATGGGAGTGAGTGTCTAGGTTGATGGACAGTGGTCCTAGACTAGAGTGCTACTGCCATTGACTGTAGCTGGATTCTGATCAGGGCTTTGACTGAGTCTCTCTATATTATTCCCATTCATTGCTTTTAAGCGTGGCCAGTGTTGCTTTAGCCTTAGGCCTAATGTTAATTATACTGGAGTCAAAAACCTCTCCAAAGCCTTGTTTTTTATCACAGATGATTTACACTACATGTAGATCTTTGGATAAAAACCTTTGTGTGCGCATATGCATGCGTCTTTGACTTAGAGGCAGAAAGGCACACCATCATACTGAAATGCAATAAATTCAGATGAATTTGTGGCAAGTTATCGACAAATGGACTGGGATTGCAGGGAGTGGATTGGGATTGCAGAGAGGGGATTGGGATTGACTGGGAGTGAAAGACATGACAGATGGCTGGTTGGACAAGGGCTTCGAGTGTTGAATCAGGTCCATCTTATATCTCTGTTACATATATTTTTTTAATCAAAATCAAAACATACATTATTTTGGGGTCTAATATCAGCCGAAATTCGGAGAGACAATGCAGTCATCTGTATTTAAAAATAGTTTATCGTGCGGATAAACACATTATTTCATTACATTTTGTAGGATTCTACCATTTCTTGTACTACTGTCAGGATTCGTGCACAGAACTTTTTTTCCGCAAGTTCCATACAGGCTAAGCCCCCTTGCGCACGAAGGGCAAAATTCTTCAAAGTGCTTAAGTCCAAAAATAGCGCTTAGCTGCGAGGCGAAAGCTGGGAGAACTTCGTCCGAAGTGCAGAAGCATTCATAACTTTTGGCATCAGCTTGGCCCCACCGCCACTTCACGCCTTTGTAAACATCTTTGGTGTATTCTCCTGGCTTCACAATCTTGCGTACATCCTGTGCCTTACGGCGCGCGTTGCCGGAACATGCCGCAGTAGCACACAGAGAGAGAGTTGGATCTGAGTTAACCTGTTTCGCCAAAATTTAAGCCCCGCCCCAACTTGAATACTAATTGTACAGACGTGTGGTGAACGAGAATGAACGCTGCGCCTTTGTTAGATCCAAAGAAATGATTGTTAATTAAGTGGTGCCTGAATACTATCGGTCCTGGACTGATTGACATTAATTAACACCCTTACTTGCCATGTTAACCCCCCCTTTTTGTCAGTTTGCCTGTGTGGTCAGTAGCCTACACCTATATATCATCTTGTCTGCACAGCCAGTATTCAACTGCAACTTTTCTTTAAGTACCGTCACAAAGACAAGTCTAAGATATATTGTCTATATTGAGACACGTTTAAAGACTTCGCCGACATAGTTTTCATTTTAATAGAAGTACCTCTAATATTAGCGCATGGACGGGTAGACACAGAAAGACATAGTCTACAACTCAAGGGTGGCTAAATTTATAACCTGGCTTAAAGCTGTCTACATTCAGAGTGCAATCGCCATATGCACATAAACAGAACAGACAGAACAGTCACACCACCAAAACACATTATATATTTAATAAACCTTAAAGAATCACTACTCCCAGCATACTGGGCAAACAGGAAGTAACAAGAGCAGGCCTGTTACAGTATTTTACTTTTGTCTGTGTATAGTTAAGTAATGATTATTCAATTTTTGATTTATTGTAGACTGTTGTATTTGAATAATATATAGAATTTGCACTGGGAATTCACTTGCATTGGCACTCTTTTGCACTGTGTATATGTAGACTGGGCATTCAACGTTGTGCTTCTCGTTGGGAGGCGGGGTCCAGCTATACCGCCATGTAGAGGCCGCAGCACACCTGTGTTCAATCGGGCAATGAGCAATATGATACCTTATAGTGTCTCCCTTCACAGTTTTCACAGATAATAACCCCCTGGCCCACCTGAGCACTGCAAACTTGGGCGCGGTCGAGCAGCGCTGGGTGGCCCAGCTAGCCGCGTTCCAGTTTGAGGTACGGTACAGACCAGGAAAGACTAATGGAAATGCTGATGACTCGTCACAATGGCCTACAGAAGGTGCCACAGACGTGGACGCAGAGAAGGTTGTTGTTCCGGCGGACAGAGTTGTGAGTGTCCAGCCTGAGGTGGTCCGGGCATTTGTTCCAGAGGGCAATGGGCCTGCAGAGAGCCTAAGTGCAGGCGTGGTGGTGCAGAGTGACCAGCTCGGACCCAGCTTGCTGACCGACTGGAAGAGAGCACAGCGTGCTGACCCGAATGTCTCCCGGTTGTGGGTTTGCATGGACAGAGGAAGAGCCCCCTCTCCAAGAGAGAGCAGCGGAAGGGCAAGATACTCAGGCCAGTCCAGTGTGAACATTTTAATAGAACACTCTTGAGCATGTTGGGTACCCTGGGTGATGCCCAGAAAGAAGATTGGGACAATTATGTGGCTGAACTGGTGCAAGCATACAATAACACACCACACCCTTCTACAGGCTATAGCCCTTATTATATGATGTTTGGCTGACATGCTAAACTACCCCTAGATATAATTCTGGGCAGTGGGGATGGGTTTTCTGGAACTGCAAACAGCTGGGTGTTTCACCATCATAGAAGGTTAGTGACTGCATATAAACAGGCCCAAGAGCAGGCTGTTAAAGCCCAGGCCTCACAGAAAAAAGTTAAGGGGTAACCCTTGCTACCAGGGCAGTGAGTAATGGTCCTGAATAAGGGGTCAAGGGCAAGGGGTAAACTACAAGAAGAATGGGAACACCTTGCATATCTGGTTGTGTCACAGCCCAGTATGGATATACCGGTCTATGTGGTTAAGCCAGAAGGGGCTGATGGGCAAGAGAGGGTTTTACATCGTAATATGTGAAGTCCTTGTAATTGTGGACATTTGAGGACCCTGGGGAGAGGACATTTGCAGGACCCTGGGGAGAGAGGCCACTTGCCAGACTCCCATGACTCGCCGCATCGACACCCCAGGGAGAGAGGCCATTTGCCAGACTCCCATTGCTTCTTGCATAGTCCAGCCCAACTAACAGATGTTGCTTCAGACACTCACACATGCATGCATACAAATAACATTACCACGGGAGAGCAGTGACGAACTCCCCCGTTAAAAGTAGTACGCCGCACAAACAATGAAAGCTGGCCTCGTCGCCACTGCTGCCGGACGTGGGGCTAACTAGACAAGGTAAACATCAGTCCGCGATCACGCACTCAACGCCAACATCGCCCATAATGTCTTAATGTTAATATCTTGTAGATCTAATTTCTGAAATTAAATGTAACGGCCTCAAGTTTCCCCAGAGTTGAATAAAGTCAATCTCCATTGTCCGTAATGGAACCATAGTTCTCTACGACATAATATCCACGGATATATTTAATGGACGGACCGTTCTAAAAAATGTTTTTTAAAATATATGCATATGTAACCGTCTACGATTCAGATTCAGCTAAATTAACTGGTTTACTTTCTGTCTATCTAAGCAAACCCTCGTTGTTTGTTATTGTATGGTGTGGTGAAAGTACACTGTCCCTGAGGCTTAGCGGAACCTTGTAAAGCATTCCATGTTTCCTGAAATATTCCGGTTGTCCGATAGAGTAACACAAAATATTGAGATAAACAGGGCGAAGCTTGTTAAGTAAGTTGGATAGTTGTTTGATAATGCATTTACTTGCATTCAGGTAAAAAAACTGAACTACATTATAACTTAAGAAACCTACCTAAAATCACTTATATGGATGCTGAAGCGAGATTTTAGCACCCTGGAACGCCTGATTTGGCTCAAGATAGCTAACGTTAAGTAACTAACGTTACCTCCATAGCGTTTGGCTACATCATGTATAAACCAGCTTCTCCATCATTGGACTACTCCTCACATCGCAAAGCTACCTTCAAACAGCCAGAAACCAATGACCTGACAAGCGGCGACAGGACAAGTCCTATAAGTGTCATTCTAGTCAGTTCTGGCAGTCGAGGAAACAAATTGCTATTTCGGTACCCATTCCAGAGGGTGTCGGAAAGTACGTCTTCATCAGCGAGTAAGTATGTTTATTGTATATTGTGAATATATAGCCTATAGTAATACAAATACAAACGTGATGCTAAGGGCCACTTAGCAGATGCACCAGAGCATTATTCAAAGACCTGAGTTTACAAAGTAAATATTTGCACCTTCATCACAGGCGTTGCGCCTATGTTTAAGTTCGTGAAGGTTTTTACTTATCTAACTGTGCTTTGTGTATTATCTGAAGATAAACAGCGAAGTCCTTACGCCTTAAACACAGCAGGCGATACACCAGATGATCAAGATGGAGATTCAAGGTATTCAGTCATTGTATGATATACAAATAATGTATGGAATAAATCAATGAAAAGTTACGTACATGCATGTAGTTTAAGTAGATATTTAGTTTTTGTATATATTTGACTACTCACCAGCTAGGCTGGTAAATGCAGCAGTGTGAGATATTTTAAAAACCCAAATGACTAGAAATTAATAAATCATATTTTATCCCAAAGCATTTCAAGAGGAGAATGGACGAATGTTTGCAACTATTCACAGTGTGATGGAATTTGAGTTAAATTATTAGTGGTGGTAAAATTGATTTATTGATGTTCTGACCTCAAACTTTGCCTAATGATGCCAAGAAAAAAACCCCACCAAGACAGTCATGACAGAGCATTTGGGCATTTCTGTGCCTTTGGGCAGGATAATGAGCAGGACGCAGATCGTATCAGTCCAGATCCCCCCCACTCAGTTCTGTCAGCCTTAAGACTGTGACTTCGCTTCACTTTGTGCAAAGAGTCAGGACACTTACGATAGGCATACGTTTACTTTGCAGTAGGTGGACACTTTATTGAACTTAAGACCCATTGGTTCTGCCTGGCTTCTAACAATATGTGAATTAAGCACCAAGAATATAGTGACAAGATGTAGCCGATCACGATTTTCTGCACTATTTCGGCATTGTAAAGTGTGTTGAGTGGGTCAAGAAAAATACTAACACACCAACTAATATGTAATCCATTGTGGTCTTAAGAACTGCCATGTTCTACTCCAAATATATATATATACCACACTTACCATAACTTTAACACAGGTTTTTTTGGACCATGTTCATAAACACACAGGTTTTGGCGCTAAGCCATCATCAGTGTATAGGTTAGAAGACAAAAAAGGTATCCGCCCTGTTGCTTCTCTTTAGCTTGTATCTGTGTTTTTCATGACCATGGTTTGCTTTTACCATTGTTTTGGTCTATCACTCTTTAATCTTTAGTAACAAAAGAGTAAGAACAGTTGAGGAATAAGGCCCATTGTTCCTAAATGTTGGTTCATTACTTGGAGTCCCATAAAACAATGTTGTGGGAGTTTAACTCTGTTACCGCACAGTATTCTCAGATTTGGTGAAACACATTGTAAAGAATCTCTGATAAACCCAGACAAACCTGCTAGCAAATTTTATTTGATTTGCATTTGATCTGCTGGCCAGTCTGAAGCCAAGCCCATTACCTACCAAAACCCCAGGAACCAACAGTCCCAGAGTCACCTATCAGTCCTTGGGCGGGCTTTAAACAATGCACAACCAGTGATGTTGTCAGTGTTCCTGTCTATGGATCAACCATGGACCTGTATCGTTCTTTGATTTGAGTGAACATCTGTGGTTAAAACCATTGTTTACAAAAGGGATATGTTTGGAAAGATTTTAATGCACCAGTTTGACTTAAATATTTATGCTGATGAAATCCAGCATAATATAAATTTAACGAGTTGACTCTAGACCCCCTCTCAAGTTAGGCTGAGGTGTGATCAGTGTTTTCCCAAGTTAGTGAAGAATGCTAATATATTGATATACATTTGTGGACTCAAATCCATATCTACTAACAGGAATAACGGTCCAATTTTGGTTTTGTTTACATCCCCTATTCATTAAAGTCACTCTTGAGTGGACTGCTAATTTACATTTGTCTTGTTTTGTTTTGTGTTTTGTCATGCACTCTTGTCAAAAATGTCTGCATATTTTTCTTTTTTGTTTGCTTTTGTTCTTTTGTATGGCCCAACCCCCATTTCAGAGAACAAACTCCTCTAACTGATGAACAGTTGGTTGCAGGGTAAGACCTCAAACTCATTCTAAACCACTTCTCCTGTTTTTCTAGAACACCCCCCTCCTTCATCTTCCTCTATTTCCTCTTACTCTTGCATATATATTTGAACTGAATATATATATATGTGCACGCCAGTCTCAACCTGAAGGTCTCCCTGGTGAATCACGTTTTTTTTTTTTTTTTTTGGTATGAATTGTTCTTTTGGATAAATGCTGCATCAAATGGTGTTTTAATGCTTGCAGGCTTATTCTCAGTAAGTATCTGTTGTGCTCTGATATTCACTACCTGTGATAATATAGTGCTGTCCAATCAAGAGTGATTTAAAAAAAAAAAAAAATAAAAGTATTCTAATGAGGCTGCAAAGAACATCTGAAACTGTTCATAAACATCCCTTTCACCAAACACATTTCTTGGCTTTTCTTTTCTTTTCTTCCCTTTTGTTTTCTCACGGGCAAATTCCCTTAGACCCATCACTGATTGCAGTTAATGCTGTCTTAATCGGACTGCCAGGCTTGCCATTCGTGGGCCATATTTTGGGGGAATGAAACATGTTAATTTGGCTACTGGCTTGCCATTAGACAATAGACGTGGTTTGTTTCAGCATGGGTTACAGCATGAGTCTGCCACTTCCCTTCAAATCAAAGGCCTCTGCTCTTCCTGCCAAATGGCGGCAGTGGCAGCGGTCTGCCTCGGTCTCTCTCCTCTCCAAAATCCAAACTCCTCCCAACTTCTCCCCAAGCTCATACCACTCTAAGTTTGCAGACCTGGTGGTCGAAATCATTCAGCCTTCCTGAAAACCCGACTCCTCCAGTACCACTTGACCTCTAGACTATGTAGATACCCCTAAACCAATCCCAGAGTCCTCAAGAAATGATCACCAACCTGAACCTAGAATCCCCCCCCCAGTGTTGAATACTTTCTGTGCATTTGTTATTATTGTGATTTTTTTCGTTTCCCTCTGATAGGTTTTCTGATATCATTCTTGCCACTATCTTGGCTACAAAGTCTGATATGTGTGGAAAGAAGTTTGAGCTGAAGATAGACAATGTGCGCTTCGTGGGTCATCCAACCCTACTGCAGTCTCCACACACCATCCAGGTAAAACCATCTAGTCACCATATCTGTTTCTCTCCCATATCTCTATCTGATCTGCGTCACATTTCTTGCTATTATACCAGTGCTGTTCATACTATCATGTAGCATTCATATTTGTTATTGAAAGGAGACATATTTGTTATTGAAAGGAGACATATTTGTTATTTAAAGGGGCAGTGTGCCTTTTTGGTGTAATAAAAAAGTCAGTGGTCCCAAAGGACTGTTTTGTGGGATTGTCTAGGCTAAAGACTTTATGATTGTTTCTTTTGTACAGACCCTCAGTGCACAAACACCTGATTGTTTGAGCATAGAAACATTAAATGCATTTAATGCAATTGCATTACATTTATGGTCCTGTTAAGAGGACCATAAGGATATTTGCTGACTTGAAAACAGACTATTTAGTATGGGATTATACATATGGGAATGAATATGTTAAATGGGATGTAAACTTATGTGCATGTGCATATATCCTACCTAGCTGTGTGCAAAATGTGCATTTCACATACTTATGTATTTTTGAGCCTACTTTTGATTTCCAGTCCTACAGATTACTCAAGACAGTTTGAACATTCAGTGGGGATGTAGGATTCTGAGATACTAATACACAGTCTAGTCAGTTTTTCACACAGTGTATTGCTTGGTTAATAGTGTGTAGCCAGGGTAGTGTGTACCCAGAATGGAGCGCCGTTTGTGGTGGTAAATAGTGTGTAGTCTGTGTAGAGTGTACTCAGAAGGGAGTGAATCCACAGAGGCTGAGCTGATAGGAGAGGCCACTCCTGTGAAAGTTTATGTTGCCATCTAGTGGAGAAGAGAACAATAACTGCCTCCTCTGCTTTCAGCTAAGAAAAATCTTTAAAATAAAATCTTTTTTTTTTTTTTGTCAGAAGTAGGACATATATTACTAATGGCTGCAATCTAAGATTAATCTGAATTCAATTAGCAATGTTGTTTAAAATATTTTATGAATACTTTAGCAAAACGGACACTTTAAAGAAATAATTAAAATGAAAAACTATACCACATTTAAGTATAAAAGCAGCTTGAATCTGTAAACAAATACAAAATGCAAGATGCACTCAGAGCTCATTCTGTACCCTCTAACTGAATAAGCATTAAAAAGTTATACATGCTTATAAAAGATACCATTTGCTGATTCACCCTGAGTTGAGCAGTGCTGCCTGATAGGCACAATGCTGAGTTCTGATAATCCTGTCCTATTTCTTTCCCAATGAACTGAAATATTATCAGAGCAAATAAATAGATGTCAAAGTTGACACTGTATAATGGTAAAATGGTACATTTGTAGGTAATGTGCAGTCTCGCACTGAATAGTGCAGTATTTCCCCACAATTATCAAATTTGCACTTTAAGGTGAAATATATAAAACGATATAAAGTTAATGTATATGATTTCTACATTGCATGAATATAATTTAAAAATATTGAATTAAAATGAATTCAATTCATTCAAAGTTCAAGTAATTCAAAGGTCTCCATTTTAGAAGCTGCTTAGTAGGCCTGTATTTTTTGCAACATCCCTACATTTCTTCTTGTTTATTACTCTTACTGATGAGTTGAAAACATCCAAACACAAACAAATCTTCTGTATGTTGTTGTGTCCTTGTCATGCAGGTGTCTAAGACTGACCCATCACCAAAGAGGGAAATGCCCACCATGATCCTCTTCAGTGTGGTGTTTGCGTTAAGGGTATGAGGCCTTCTTGGATTCTCACATTCTAAGAAAATTAATGCTGTGTGATCTGGTGTTTGTGTTGTTAGGACAGTTCATGAAAATGTAAGGAAAATGTATTGCTGTCATTCTTAATAGTTATACTTAAAATTAGATTACATTACATAGAAAATGTGTATGATCGTGCATTATGAATATATACTGACTCAGGATTCCATAGGCAAAAACACAATAGAGACAAGGTGTGGGTGGGTATCAAAGATCAGCTGTTTTTGGGGTGACATAAGGGCACCACCAGAGAATTTTCACAGAAATGGAGTTGGTGTGGCAAGGCTATCAGGCCTGCGCCAGTTGCTCTGTTATAGATGCTCTGCTTAATCATTCTGCCCCGTGTGGCCCACCCACCCCACACCTCCTCTAAGGTGCTGAGTCATGTTTTGCCAGCCCAGACTGCAGAGTCATGTTCTGGAGAGTTTGCCATTTCTACTCCACCTGCTGCCCTGCCTTATCCACTGCTGCCAGTTTGACTCAGCAGAAAAGAGCTGGCTGCAGGGAGTAACGCCCTTAGAATTACTTTAATTTTTAATGAGAAAATAAATACACTAATAAATAAATAAATGACCACAAACAAATAAAGTTTTTCTAAATGCCCATAGTCATTTCTGCATAACCCTTGTAATTTAACAGACAGCAGTACTGGTGGTTTAATAACGTTACATGTACCACATATATATTCTGCCTTGTTTAATCCAATACAATAAAAATAAATAAATGCATTTTCCTAAAAACTGAAGAAGAACTGTAGCTGAAACTATATAGTTAGTTTTTTTTATAAAGCAACATACACAAAACCCCACCACATTATAAACAAAAAATATTTTTGCTGTACTAAAATTGTAAATATAAGCATAGGTAATGTGAATGGTGGTTCAAATAGCAGTGTTTTAGATATAGGCCCACACTTTACTCTAGTAGCTAATTAAGATCTTTTTGGTGTACAACTTGAAAAGGGTCATTATATTCAGAAACAGAATACACTACACCATTGCACAATACATTACTTGTATATCATGCAAAAAATGTTCACATATAAGATGAACAGAAAAGATTGATTATTTTCTACCGCAATTAGTAATGCAAACTTAGTAATGCAGAGAAATGCAAGGTATGCCAAAAACCCCCAAATGCCTAAATTAGAATACAATTCACCTGTGGCACAAGTAGGGCCCTTTTAGCACAAGTAGGGCCCTAATTTGGCTGCTGTGGAAAGGACTTGAAATTATGTTTCAGAATTGTCTACCACCATTTAGCATGGGCATGTTACACAGTGCAATGAAACAGAAGTGGGACTGAGTAATATGATATTCAACATAACATGTATAATAACATGTAGTATGAATATAATATCCAACAGTTATACACAATTAACACATTTCTGGTTGAACAACAGGCATTCCACATATAAGGATAACCTTTACCAAGTCTACTATAACTCATGCAATATTGCTTGCAATATACTCTTGCTTCAGTGGACAGGATATTGACACTGATGGTGTTTGCTGTCTCCTCCAGGCCAATGCTGACCCGTCAGTAATCAGCTGCATGCACAACCTGTCACGACGTATCGCCATTGCCCTACAGCACGAGGAGCGGCGCTGCCAGTACCTGACCCGCGAGGCCAAGCTCATGCTGGCTGTGCAGGATGAGATCACCACTATAATCGAGAGTGAGTGTGATTGTTCCACACTACTACACACATACACAAACACATACACACACAAGTGATCAACATCACTAAGTATATGGAGAGAAAAATTTTATATATTGCATAGAGTTCTGTTATATATTGCATAGAGCCCTAATAACTCTTTGTTTCTCTCTCTTTATAAGCAACTTCGAGAATGCACTTAATTTAATTTCTCTGCACTATTGCACTTTCAACTTAAAATGGTACAGTTTCTACGTTAGCAATATGCACTCCTTGTTTGTCCTTTCATTGTGTTGTAGCTTGAATGTTATCCTCTTTTTGTAAGTCGCTTTGGATAAAAGCGTCTGCTAAATGCCTAAATGTAAATGTAAATGTTATATTCAAATGTCTTAGCGGACGGGACCCCTCAGTCACCCTTCAGGCAAATCCTTCCAAAGTGCAAACTAGCCAGAGACTTAAAGGAGGCCTATGACAGGTATGTTATAGCTGGGTTTACAGTTGTCACATGATCATCTCTATGATTAAATGGATTGTATGTCTTTAGCTGCCTTCTTAAAAATTGTCTTTATTTCCAGGAATGCTGAAACTATTATATACCTTTTTTAAGATGATGTGTTGAGCCATTAAATCTACATCTATAGATTTTCTTGGTGTAAAGAGATAAAAGTTGCGGTGTTGCTGTTGTCAGTCTCTGCACGACAGGAGTGGTCCGGCTGCACATTAATAACTGGCTGGAAGTGAGCTTCTGTTTGCCTCACAAAATTCACCGGGTTGGAGGCAACCACATCCCACCTGAGGCCCTGGAGAACAGCCTCAAAGCCATCAGGTCAGTTGGGCTACCATACCTTGCTAACTTTAAAGGAAAACTCTGGCGCGATTAGCCTATAGTTCTGTTTGAGGGATTCACTTACTCTAGTTAAAGTCCTTCTAGGCGAGTCCCTTCACTTGGCGGCCATCTTGGTGAGGTCTTCACACAGCTATTTTGGAATAACATGACCAGGCCCTATCTAAATAAATAAGGATCAGCAGGTCATACTGATTTTAAACGTATATTGTGCAAATTATTACTTACATCTTACTTAATTCCTTACTAAATCTGAATTGAACAATGTCAATATCTTCCCCTTATTCAAAAATATTTTAAAAAGCATTAATTAATTTGCTTACTGCGTCTGCGCCAAAATTTGCAGCATGGCTATTACCATGGTGACAAGTCATACAATGCAATTGACTACTTTCACTGCAGGACAGGACTTTCTGATGGTGGAGTTTCTGAACTCCACCATCTTTATGGTACGAACTGCCACAGTACATTTCTATGGAGGATTTTAAACTGACGTGTCTCCTTTTGAACCGTCTCTGCTGTTGCTCAATACAAAAACAATAAAAATCTGTTTTGTATAACTTGTTCAGTGATTCAGAATCTCACAAATCTGAACTAGTTCAAGTTTTTTTCACGACACTGGTCACACACTCTAACTCTTTTATATGGAACTTATCTTTATTCGTTTTACACGTGTGTGTGTGTGTGTTTATTTCTGCTGCAGGCCCTACCATGCTCTGCTGCTGCTGGACAGTGAGAAGGCCCTCCTGGCCCAGCTGCCTCTGGACTGCTCCCCAGCGCTGGTGCGCCTCATCAAGACCTGCTCTGCTGTCAAGAACCTCCAGCAGCTTGCTCAAGACGCCGACCTGGCCCTTCTGCAGGTACACACATCTCTCAGTGACTGCACAGACTCTAAACAGACTCCAAACACTTTATTTACACCCTTTATTTACATCTACACGTCATACGTTGGATTGATTCTTTTATTTAAAAAAAGAAAATACATGAGAGACAATGCAAATCACCCTGCAGTAAGTTGAGGAGACGTGTTGGAAAAAAAGCACAGTGATAAAGCTGTTACTGATAGAATAAGGGAAAATGTGATTAAGCAGCTCACTATTTTGAAAAACTGGCAGGTGGTACTACATTACAGACTGATGTGTGAAAACAGAAGTGACTGGACAACTAAAGTACCTACAGCCGTTCTACATATGAAGACTAATTCATTTTACAAAACATTCAAGCGAATGTAATTGGTGGTTACTGTAAAGTAAAAGGATATGTAGTTTGTGTGCAGTACTGTGTGCATGTGCTAGTACCAGTTGCTCTAATATGATTGACTACATATTCATTGTGTATAGAATACAAGAGAATGACTTGATGTACATGTATGTGTAGAGTTGGTGTATAGGGCTCCCAAGTCTCTCACGCATTGAGCTGGAGACACGTGCAATTGACAGGTCTCATACGCAGTCATGCCACACATGCCTTTCTTCATGCTGTCTTTTCATCTTGGAGTTCACCTATGTATTCTTAATAACTTTATGAAGATTCACGTTCACGCTTTTAGCCCTACACATCGTCTCATATACACACACATAACCTGTGCACCCTTCAACACTTGTGTAAGCCACTCCTCCTCCCAAGCACACGCACATTCAAATATGCACAATACCAGTCCATTTGCTCATGACTTTCACAAAATTCACCTAAGGTCATTATTTCAGTATTTTTCAAAAGAATTCTTCTACCAGAGCATGATGCCTTGTTTTCTCTAAGTTACATACACTCAGAAATTCACACTTGCTTACTCACACACACACACACACACACACACACACACTATAAGTAGGCTATATCATTGTGTAAATGACAGAAACGACGAAAGTAGCCCTCCCTGCAGGAGGAGTTTTCTTGATCAGTTATGTGTTATGGCATTATTCCCCTGGGAGTGTTAGACGATGGGAAACAGCCATTGCAAATGACATTTTAGATTAGCAGGGCAGCCAGCAGTAGACCTAAACATGGAAATCTTCCTAGCAACCAATGACTCAGTCAGTCAGGTTATGTGCTTAGAAAATATGGGGAGTTTCTGCAGAGTTGTGGACTGCACTGACATCTAGAGGCTGAAGTGGCTGTCTGTCGTTACCTGTTTTGGATCTTTGAAAGAGGCCTAATGCAGTTCAACTGCAGAGCTCCCCCTACAGTCTCCCAACTACTTTCAAACCAGCTTTTTAAATTCACTCCAGCACATGTGGATTTACTCACAGCTAAAGGTTTAGGGACTGGCAGTGATCATCTCCAAAGAGCTAAGATGACTTACAAGGTAATAAATAATTCTTCAGACAGGGGCAGTGTCAGCAAATTGCAAGACAGTTTTTCCCCATATTAAGCTCAAAGTGAATACTACTAGTAGTATATAATTGCTGTACTACAAGGCAGTCTACCATCAAAATGGTCTCAATGCTGTTGTAATTTGGGGTGATAAAACTCATTTGGGCTATGCTTTTGGCAGACATTTTTGTCTAGTGACTTACAGAAACGAGAATAAACATTCAAGCTGCACTACAGTAAAATCAATACTAGTACAACATCAGGAGACTGCCAGAGGATGAGAAAGCAGAAGGTTAGTGCAGTAGGAGTGCAGTAGTATTGTGTACTACTTCAGGGGAATTAACTCTCATAATGCTGCAGTTACCATTGATGGCTCTCTCCATGCTGCCACCTAGTGGGCATTTATGAGCCGAACCACAGCGGGGGACATTTGAGGTCTGACCCAAAAGCTCTCTCATCTGACTGTACTCTTTGTGAAAATGTCATGAATCAGACATGGGGGAGGTGAAGGAGTAAAATGCTATCAGATCACAGACTGAGGTTTCCTGCTCTGTGCTCTCATAGTCTACTGATCTGATCCTGATTTCTTATTATATAGTAAGTCATTGGATAAACTGTAGTCAGTACATGGGTGCATATAATACCATGTGCAGTCAAAATACAGTTTTGTCTTTTAGTTTGCATTGAATCACTGGCCTGCGGTTTGTCTGTGTTGTAGTTTATATTTGGGATTTGCTGCATAGATTCCAGGGTGAAGAGTGAAAACTGCAGTTTAATACATACACTTAAACAAATCACCTGTGTCATTTAATTGTAGGTCTTCCAAATAGCAGCTCATCTGGTGTACTGGGGCAAGGCCATCATTGTGTATCCTCTGTGTGAAAACAATGTCTACATGCTGTCTCCACATGCCAACATCCGCCTGTAGGTTTGCTGCTCCCCTACCTGTTGGGAACTTGAGGCTTTTCTTTCATCAAGCTTTTAAAGTATACTCAGTAATTATGAAGATGTGTACACAGTATAAAGATCACATGATCACATACATGATATAACAAATGGAAAATACATTTATGACTTAAGATTGTTTTGTTGTCTCATTTAGATTCATATGGCATTTTTAACTGTCATATTTGCCTCCTGTTATGTAAGTATTCTTCAGTGGTTCTTTCAGTCACTCTTTTTTTCCCTCCTCTGCTCACAGCTACTCTCCTCTGGCAGAGCAGTTTGCACAGCAGTTCCCTAGCCATGACCTGCCCACCATGCTGGCCAAATTCTCTCTCCCCATCTCCCTGTCGGAGTTCCGGAACCCTCTGGATGCTCCCATGCACGAAGTTAGTCCATGAACAACACTAACGGTGTCCTTGTCCTTGAATGCAAATTTTCTTATTGATCTTATACACAAGGGGGTATTTGTTGGTTTAATGTATTGAAAATATTGGCAAGTTATATATATTATAGTTATATATATTTTTTTTACGTTGTGGTCTGCTCAACATGCACTTGAGTCCAAAAGTTGAACTGTCCATTTTCTCCAGTTGAATCTCTCCTATTGAGACGGATCTGGCCAGATATGCCTCAATCCCCCCCGCCCCCTTCCCCCCTTTCCAGGCTCAGCTGATCCAGATGGTGGTGTGGATGCTGCAGAGGCGGTTGCTCATCCAGCTCCACACATATGCCTGCCTGCTGGTGCCGCCCAGCGAGGACGAAGAGCACAGCCTCAAGGAGGAGGAGTCCCTCCTGGCAGCTCGGGTCGGGGGACGCAGCCTCAGCACGCCCAACGCCCTCAGCTTTGGCTCCCCTAGTACGACTGTCCGTCAATAACTTGCTAACCACCAAACTATCTGATTGCCTATATAACTAAAGAAGATACACTAACTGACTATTCTCACTACACTGCGGACCATTCTCAACTAACAACTATCTAATCCAAATAAATAGATGAGAGGAGGATAGATGTCCAATTGTAATAGGAGACTAGTGGTGTTCTATCTGAGGCACTAGCAGTTATGTGAAGCATTTTTGTCTCCCTATATTCATACTCTGGGTCTTTTGTTTTGGATGACTGACGTAGGCAACGAGCCTGTGCTCCACTGCAGGTCTGTAGATAAATGTCCCTGTTAGGTTGGTAAACAAGTTAGGAAATAAATGGTGATGAGCGGTGAGTGTGTGTGAAACTTAGTCCATCACTCACATATTCACTCACTCTCTGGTGTCACTTACCAAGGTTTGCCTCCTCTCCTGTCTTCTCTCCTCTCCTCTCCTCTCCTCTGCTCTGCTCCTGCAGCCAGCAGTGATGACATGACCCTGACTAGCCCCAGCATGGACAACTCCAGCTCGGAGTTGTTGCCAGGCAGTGACTCGCCTCTCAACAAGCGTGTGACGGAGACACTGCTGGCCAGTCTGACCGAGCAGGAGCGCCAGGGTATCCTCAGCGTTCCCGCTGCCCAGATCCCTGAGGACCTGCGCATGTTTGCCAGGTAAGACATCACGTCTTCTCCCCACCCCCATACAGTATTCATGCATGTGCAGTAATATAGCACTATTAGAAGTTAAGGGCAGAGTGGTGTTGGCGACCATGGTTGTGGTTATCATCACACTCCCGAATATAATGATTTTTGTACAGAATATAATCTGAGCTAGATTTGATAGTCTTAGAAGGCTCCTGACTATTCCGTTTTCCTCTACTCTCATGCTGATTCCACTCTGTTGATTTGATGCCGATATTTCCTGGCAGACTGCTTCACTACTTTCGAGGGCACCACCACCTGGAGGAGATCATGTACAATGAGAACATGCGGCGCTCGCAGCTCAAGACTCTCTTCGACAAGTTCCGCAGCGTGCTGGTGGTCACCAACCACGAGGACCCTGTCATCTCAATATTTCAGTCTCCTCCAGAATGAAAGGACACAGACACACTGTGACATGTTTCAGTTCTTAACTAGTCCCCAACACACACACATGCACACATTCCACAATGGACTGTGAATATTTCGGTATGCTGCTGTTATTTGCATTTATTTACTTGATGCTGTCCAACTTGCCCTCTGAATCGGGTAAAATGAGCATTATATGTAATGACTGATGGTTTTTTTGTTGTATGAAGCCAAGAAAATGGTGCTTTTGTCATGGGGATGTATTGGATCTGTATATAGTCAATGGACATGAGAATGTTTTCCCCTCATTGCGAAACATTCTTTGATCTTTGCATCTTGATTAATAAATTATTTAATAACCTTCCAGAGCAGGCTATTAGTATGTTAACCGTGATGTGTGAGAATTCATCACAGGGAATGCAGTCATCCCAGTGCTGTATCCACACCACAGCACCACATACGTTGCCCTTGACAGTTTTGAAAATATTGTCACGACACGTTTTATCTTCCAGTCCTGACTGTATGGGATAATCATGGGAGAGTAACAGATGGGCTCCCCTGCCTGAGCAGTTTTTACCAAATGCCTGTGCTCCTTAGCAAGCAGGTAATACTTGGCACAATCATTCTAGTTAGACTACGAAAGACTTGATGTCTCTGCTAATAACGGCAAAAGTCCTAGGAGGCCTTGTTTATGCCTAGATGAACTGTGAATATGTGAACTACCTAATGCTATAAATAATTAGTCTATTATCCTAAATATCCAAAATAACTATTTTCACAGACATCAACAAGTTTCTCTATTATTTAACATAAGTAGTAGTTTCCTACAAACCATCTCTCAATTTGACAGCCTTGATTGAAGCCATAACCTTGATTGGCAGCCAATCCTTGCTACTGCTTCCTACTTTGGTTTTATTAGCTGTGTGCCAGCCTTGGGCTCCTGTGATTGGCTGTGGTTACCCCAGTGCAGAGGGAGCAGATGGACACAGGGAACTGATGCTGTGGGATCCCTGTGCATGGAGCTCTCGGAAAGAGGAGGTTGTCTTTTAATCAGGAGGAGACCAACCTGGATAACAATGACTTTCATTTTTAATCATTAAAAGGATCATCAAATGTATTTGTACACGCAAATGCATTTCTCCCAGAATTAAGCATTATATTATTTTACGGACTTGTAACACTGCTATAATTTAATGTACTTCTGCTGCTGTGTGTAGTATATATAAATGCAATTCTTTTGACATATAGTCTCACATTGGAGTATTATAGCACAAAACGTTTTGTGCTGATCAATTTGCCCTTACCCATCCAGACAGAAAACATCATACTATAATTGACACTATTTACATGCTTCATTGTAATATACTAGGAATTTCTCCCACATACAATTCTGCACATCATCCAAAAAATGAAATGAGTAAACCACACATTTTCATTTTCTCTGAGGTTTTTGGATTTTATTTTTTTTTACCTCGTACAACATGACTGGCAAAGAGAAGTGCGACAAATGACACAGAAGGGTTTTAGTTAGTTTTTAAAAGCCTGGAATCAAGTGAAGGGGGGGGGGCGCTCTCTCAATGTGAGTAAGTTAATGCTCCCGCAGACGTCTACAGCACAGCCCTGCTCTGTGTCCCTCAGACTTGGGACGACAGACAAGGACTGTGGAAAGCAGGTGAGATTAAAGACCGAGAGAAAAGGAGTAAAACATAGAGTGCAGCTAGCTAACAGCAACTGGCCTTCTAAAAGCCAGCACCGTCCCATTAATTCTGATCCCCAACAACCCTCCCACAAAAAAATCCATGTAGTCACTATATTACAAGCTTTTTACAACTTCAAAATAGATCAATAGTTATTACTACCATATTGCCCTACATGTAGGCCTAATGTAAATATATGTTTTTGTTTTGTCTGATTAGTGTTTTGTTTTTATTTTATTTAATTTTTTTTTACAAATCACGTACCGACAACTTACAGTACATCTGTATAAGGCATACCACCAGAAACGGGGGAGGTTGGAGGAAGTGACAGAGGATGCAAAGCTGATAAGCATTTTTTTTTTGAGTTTTCATTTTTGTTTCCTTAGCAGGGGTTTGGGGAGTATAGTGGTGAACAAGGGGTTAACAAGTTGGGATAAAGAATAGACTACTGGGAATAACGCACACAGGCCAGGAACCACAGACACAAACCAGCCTTGTGGAATGGTTTATATGGTTCACCACCTTGCCTCTGAGCTCCTGCAAGTAAATACGCTTATATCTACAGGTGATGAAATGAGACAGGTTGTAAAGAATCATCTCCCAATAACACTGATGCAGTCTTAAGTTTGTTTTCTCCCCAGGACTGCTTGTGAGTCAGTGTTTGTTGCATAAAGCTTTAAGAACTACGAGATCAATGACACTGAATGAGACTAAAAATTAGCATTCTAAACAGCTCAGAAAGCTCGCTTGTCATCCAACATTCATCCCTGCTAGTGACTGACAATATAAACAGCACAGAACTGCTTGCATCAGTTTAATCCATACGGAATTCCTCTTTGAGCTGTTAAGTAAAAGCAAAAATTGGCAAGAATCTCAGTGCTGGGATAACAAAAAATAACGGCCCTTTAGAATGAAGTTCAAATCATTTTGGACAGTAAACAGAACGACAATATGCTGACTATGATCTTTTGTTGTCAACATGACAAAAAAACAAAAACAAACAATAAAACACACACGCTGTGTTGGCCTGCAGTTTCAGCTTTGATTAAAAAGGAGGTTAATGCTACCCCATCTTTAGCACAACACAACACAAGCAGCATCTGCCTGACTCAAATGCTCCTTCCCCGTTCTCAGGCAAAACAGCCACGTCATCAGCATAGTCTTTTCATTACGCACCAATATAGTAATACACTTGGACTTGTGCCTTTGTACAAGCGCCATGCCCATGCACTTACTAGTAAGTGTAACAGCAATAGTCTGTCAGTACCTGTAGGAACAGCAGTCATAACACTTGTGTTCTTTCTGAACACATACACAAAGCATGTTGCACAGGTAATCCTAGACGCTCCGACTTAAGCCTGTCTGGCACAATTGGGATCATGCAAATCTGCTCAATTTTGGGAAAAAGGAGGTTGGGGTGGGTTATTAGTTATTAACAGTTATTAGTATGTGTACAAAAGAGCATTGGAAGCACATGCTAATGGTTTAGAGTTATCTATTGACGCGTAACATTTTGGATCTATAAAACAGAAAGACTAGTTGTGGATGAAGAGCCAGTACCTTATTATTGTGCATCTCATTCAATTGCCTATTTTCTGGGTGTCTGTTCACCTTAACCCTTCTCACCGTCAGGCCTTGGCCCTTCTGCTTTCTTGCTCTCCAGGTTTGACAGACATGCATGCATAATCCATAGATAAAGGTAAGGACTGGCACTGCACGAGTGGCAGGGTATACAATCTGTTTCAGTTGGGATTTTGCTTCAGTTGGCACTTCTTTTTTTGTTAGTTTGTTTCCTTAGTCTTCTTGGAGAACATCAAAATGTGCCCCCCTCTTGTTGACCCCACAAGAAGAGGTCTGAATGTGTGTGAGAAATCCAGGCCAATTCAACTGGTCCTTCTTCAAGCATTAATGGAGTGATAATGCCCTCTCTGTCCAGCAGGGGACACTCCTGTCCCCTGTCCTTCCAATACTCCAAGTCTCTGACAGTTACTCAATAGGAGAGTCTTCAGGTTCCTTCGTTTGCCCCAATGACAGACGCGTTCACAGTGCATAATCAAAACTCATTCACTAAACATCATTAGAACAACTAAAAACAAAAAGGGACAAAACTTGGCTTGGAATGGAGTTGCCAACTTAAGCCTTTCAAAGGCAAGGAATGGTGGCTAGCAATCATCACTGACTGCAGCAAGGAATAGTGTTACTTGGGTAGGCATCTCTTTTTAAAGGACGCACCAACACCAGGTAAGACTGTGTTAAAAAAATAGTTGGGCAAATAACATAACAGTAAGGTAAACCAAAACTTTTGTCTCTCTCTACAAAGACTCTCCTTCAAAAAGCGTACAGATGGAGAGTTGTGCATCTTTCAATCCGAATCATCTTTGTTTCTCCCCGCAGAGCTCCTCAGCTCTGGCTGGTGCTCAAGTGAGCTGAATATTCTGGGAGTTGAAGTGTTCAGGTGGAATGGTGTCTGGTTAGGACAAGGATGTTAATAAGACACAACCATAAGTAAGTAATGTGTGAGCGTGTCTGTTTCGAAGATTAGTTATCTCTATGATTGAGTGTAGATATATATGCATTGAGTGTGTGTTTGTGTGTGTGTGTGTGTGAGAGAGAGAGCGTTGTCTCCTGGCCAGTAGGTTACTGTTCACAGTGTTCACCTCCCCACAGGTGGAAGAGGGGGTGCTCCTCTCATCACTGTTAATGGAAATACACACGTCAGTAGAAACACACACACATCAAGCAAACTGACATGACAAATGGCGAATATAGACCACACTGATGCATGGTGTATATGTACACAATGACGTGTGCACACACACACAGCTGAGGAGGCTCACCTCTGTTAGCTTTGCTGGGGTAGATCTTAGTGAAGTGCCTGTACTCCTCTGCAGGGGGGAAATCATCCAGAGGGTGGAAGGAATACTTGGACTCAAAGTCATCTGTAAGAGAGTGAAATGGACAGATTGAGAGAGAGAGAGAGAACACGAAAGAAGGAGAAAAGAAAAAGAAAGAAGGAAAAGAAACAGTAGAAAGATTTGTCAATCAGCATACAAATCGCCCTTGTTAATTTTAAATTTCTCTCTCTGTCCTGTTCTATGTTACCTACTCAGAAGGACACAAGCACATGAGCTGAGGAAGAGTGAGCAGCAGCCGCTCATTTGAGACACAGCTCCATAAAGAGTCCCTCCAGAGTCAAAAGTGACATGCCTTTGTTACTGGCTAAGCCCAGCTAGAAACCTAAAGCCTTCACCCAGCTGGCTGTAGACCAGCGCCATCCCATTCAGACGCTGTGGAAGCTGGAAGGGGCTTAAGCGTTTCGTTTGGCTTGGCTGAATCACTCCTCACATGGCTCACAGTGAGAAAGAGAGAGAAAGAGAAGGAGTAGGAGAAAGAAAAAGAGAAAGAGAGAGAGAGAGAATAACAAAGGGAGCAGTCTCTCTTGGTGCCACTGGGTACAGTACAACCAGGACTACCTAAAGCAAGGGTAGTGATTAGTGAGCCTGTGCGGGACCAAGGCACTGCTGTGGAAATCTCCACCTCCCTCTACAGAAAATTGTAATGTTTGAATGGCTGCTGCCACAAAGGTGAAGGGGCTCCAAGCTTCTACACTTATACATGATTGAAGTCTAGACATAAAATCCTCTGCTGTCTAGATGGTCAGTGCTCCCATGATGAACATGCAGTAACATTCGAAAACCAAAAGAGTGCAAACAAGATGTGAATTTGCTCCAACAAACTAACTAAAATTCACATTCAGGACCAGATACCACATATTGCAGCATACCCACAGTACCGACAGATCTAGATTATTTAACCTGATTATGCAATGATTTCAGACCATCTTCTAAAAATGTGTTATGTGTAAAGTATGGATTTATCTGGATTTAAAAAAAAATTCGACTAAAAGTATATTTGGAAATAATGAAAAAACAAGATTACTGATCAGTTACCACAGTAGGGCTGCGTCCAGATACATGTGGATTCATATGAATCCGCAACAACTTTCAAATTCATCCATATGAATCCACTGGATTTACTGAACTGTTTTCACTGCCTTCCTTGGATTTGTCAGAGAATGGAGTGGCTGCAGCTTTGTCTGGACACCTAAATCCATAAACGATAAGCCCTGATTGGCCATGTGCCTGTCACATGACTCGTTCAAGTGAACTGTTACTTCACCAGTGTGAATGGTACTATAGAGATAGGCCTGTAGAAAACTCTCAAAACCCACATGTGGATGAAAATTGTTTCTGTTTAAATGCCCTGCATTAAAATGAAAACGGCCTGGTGTGGTTGTGAGGTAAAGCAAAGGGCAGAGTTCGGGAGTGCCTGGGTCCTCCTGGTTTTGGCCAGGGCACTCCTAGTTCCTCTAACAATCACAAATAGGGTGGGCCTGCTCAGTTCATTCATTGCAGGGCACAAACAACTGACACACAACTGACAGGTCCCTCTCATGCCACACAAAAAGTCAGTTGTCATTCTTGTGATGCCTTTTCTCATGCTAACTTTTAATGATTCTTCAATGCAGAATAATGGTATTCCGAATTCACCTTCACATTTGGCACACATCATCTCACATAACCTGTGATATGCGCTCTGTTTTGATTATGCAATGGCGCTCCCAGCTGCATCAACAGGAGGTCATACAAGTTTGTATTCATGTGCCAATTGATCAAAAATACAGTGAGCGCACACTCCCACACGTGTGTGCGCACACACACACACACACACAATATTTCATCAGTTTCTAGGTTTTTGGGAGTGTTTTGGGTTGATTGGAGAGAGGGCAGACAGGTGTCAATGTGATGAATGACAGAGACTGAGATGCAGGTGACGTAAGGAGGGCGTGAGCACAAACTCACCTACGAAGGAGCGGGGAGTGGAAGTATGTCCATTTCGGATGGGCGGGGGAGGGGGCGGGGGCCCGGCAGGGGTCCGGGAGGGGGGAGGGGGAGGCTTGCCTCGACCAGACGATTCAGTAGTGCTGCCATGGGTCCGGTATGGAGGTGGTGGGGGAGGGGCTTCTCGACCATTGCGCGACGTCTGACCAGGCACTGGAGGAGCTGCACGCATGCATGCGCCCGCACGCACACACACACACAACACACACACACAGACAGACAGACATCTATAAGACATTTATACACATATGAAACAGCCTAAAAACAGTAGTGAGGCAGAGAAAAAGGCTTTCTACCTGCTCCACGGCCTGGAGGGTCACGTACAGGGGGCGGTGGCCGACCTCCCTGTGGGGTGGGTGAGGGGGGTGGTGGGGGTGCGTGTGCCCGCGTGGGTGTGTGCCCAGCGGAGGACGACTTCTTGCTGAGTGAGTTGTGCCTCTGAGGCAGCTCAGGTGCCGCCTCGCTGCCTGGGCTTGAGGGCCCATTGGCCACGCCCTGGCGATACGGCGGAGGCGGGGGTGCCAATGAGGAGGAGGAAGAGGAGGAGGAGGAAGAGGATGAACCCCCTGTGGGAGGTCGCCGGTTGTTGACCGGGGAGGGTGGGGGCTTGACAGGTGGAGGTGGGGGGGCATTTTCGCGCACGGGGGCTGGCGAGGAGCCCCTCTGACCCGGTGTGGGGGGCAAGGGCTTCTCTCGGTTGTAGGAGGAAGGGGAGGAGGAGGAGGAAGAGGTGGGAGTGGCTGCCTTGGGCGGGGGTGGCGCATTGCCGCGTCGAGACATGGGTGGAGGTGGTGGTGGGGCCGAGCAACTGTGCTTCATCCCCGCAGAGGAGGAGGAAGATGGGCTACCACCACTGGCCGGGCGGGACAGGTCAGGCAAGGAGGGCCGCTGGGAGCGGGACTGTTCCGTGGGCGATGAGGACCCAGGGGACTGCTGCTGGGATGTACTGTCTGTATCGTCATGGCGACCAGGAGGGCGAGGTGCCGCGGGTCGAGAGCCAGGTGGCTGCATTGCTGACCGACCATCTGGAAAGTACAGGACACATTAATAGGACCAAGAGGATGAAATAAGCCTTTTTTCACTAACCAGAATATCAAATAAACATCTGTCACTAATCCTGAACATCTAATATACAGTGAACTTAACATGCAGGTGAAATTAAACTATTCCTCCTAAAATTACACCATACAGTATACACTATTTAAACTATAAAACAACAAAGGTCTTCCCTCCTGTAATGACAAACATGACAAAAAGCAGTAACCTCTTATTGTAGCACAAACACAGAAACACACATCTAACAGGAACTTGCCTCCAACTGGTCGCAGCTTTGGCACGCCTCCTTGGAAGAGCCCACCCACAGGCTGCATGGTACCCGACACACTCCCTGGACTGGCACTGCCACCCCCACCGCTTCCTTTAGGCTCTGCAGAGGGAAGAAATACAATCAGTAAAAATTAAGATAATGGCCGTCATCTGTCACACATATCCATACATATGAACTGCGTTAGACAGCTTTTAGATGTTCAAATCTAGCAAAAGCACATTTTGCACCATTACGTTATGAAACCTTTAATTTATTAGTCCCTTCATTGCACTGCAATGCCTGTAGAGGAGATTTGGAATGGATTCTAACTTGGCTTGCAATTTTGCACGGTAACTGTTCATTCATTAGCTTGATAACCATAACATTTAATTGTCTTGATGATAAATTAGAAGATGAATTAACAACTTACTCTCGATGACAGGTGCACTCCTGTCATTGACAACAGCAACCTTCTTCAGCTTTGTTCCTTTGCAGATGTCTGACAGCAGAGCATTGCGTCCCTTAGCCTCATCTTTGTTTAATTTGGGTGGTGTCGTGTTGGCCTAGCAAAACAGATGGAGTATTTCTTCCAAATTCACAAGTAAAGACCACAGGCTCTGGCATGTCACAGAGATGAGTCACACACTGAGATGAGGCATTTGTCTTCACAACACAGATTCTTAACTACCATGCACAGACCAAAGAGCATACATCTTGGATTAAAGGACATTATTCAATATTCATCAGAAAACCAGTCAACCAATTACTATTTCACTAATGTTTACAAAGGGACAGTGCTAACCTGACTGAGGGTGGGAGGAGGAGGTGGCCCACCAGGTGGAGGAGGGGGAGGGGGCGGTATCGGCATCTTAGCCCTCACAGCAAGCTGTGTGTGCACTCTCTCAGATACACATTCATACACAGAGTGACTGACCTGTAACAAAACAGAAATTATCAAGTCTGGTTATGAACACCCGATGCCATCCAGTACAAAACTGAATTAATTTGCATTCAAGCAGCATACGGGGTAATGACTGCTAACACAGGTTGCAGCTTAACTTTTAAATTGACCGCATAAACCACAACACCGCACCCACGGCCACACGAGCTAACGCTACTATTTTAGGTTAATGCAAATAGTTCACAATAAACATCGCTAACGTTACCGTTAACATTATCTATCACCAACTCATTTTTCACTTCTCTGATGTGCAACTCTGTACTACGAACTGTATAGCGTTAACGAGAAGCGACGTATATTGGTAAGCTGTTACTGGTCACAGTATTTCAAATGTTCGATGTTGCCTATGGCTGGGTATCATAATACTGGTCATCACTACAGTATTTGCTTGCAGAGTAAACAAGACACCTTTAAGTTAGCGGCTAACTTGCTAGCATTTAGCTGACAATCTCACGATAGCCGAAGGGGAAAAAGCCGACGGAAGCAGCTAATGCCAAAATAAACTATCAAGACATACCTCCCCAGAATGAGGAAACTGGCAATGTCATGATATGTCTATCGTCCTTACATCTCTAACTCTTTACGTTACAGAAGGGCAACTTTAGCTAGCGATCGAAAGCTAGCTAACATTTACGTTATGGCAACTTAAATATTCAATAGCCTATTCAGTCTGCAAGAACACCACATATGTTATTACATGCGTACAACAAGGTCGCTTAGGTGGTATGACGATGGCAAATTTGACATGAAAATGACCATATTACCTGTCTATACTTCAGATATCTATCATTCCACTGACAACTGAGATTTCATCCAGGCATCATATCACGACTTGAAATGAAGCGAGATGAAGCGAAAAGCCTCGATTTCGAACGCCACAAGAGTTCACTAGCAACTGTTTCCGGGTCACGCCATCCGAAACAAAATGCAAAATAAAAGTGGCGTTGTTTTTGTTTGTTCGACTGCGATGTTGGTTGGACAGTATGCGTCTATTTTCCAGTATGCACCATATTCTTTTGAGGTCAGTGGTCAGTTGGCTATCAGCAACCAACTACTGTGTGATTGATGATTATAGATTAAAGAAAGAATGAGAGAATGAATGAGTAGTGAATTAATAGATAAAAAAATAGAGGTTTATGGTTTTGAAGGATGTGCTTTGAGTTAGACACAAAATTACAAAATAAAACCCCCGTTAATTATTAGGCCTACCTGTCATTCATTACAGCTGCTAAACTGTCCCATCATAATTTGTAATAAAAGATGAGGTCCTATACTGTATATTGATAGTACGGCTTCTCCCTTTTCCTATAGGCATACTGTAGGCATACAATAGAGGAACCATGCTCTGATGGAGGCCTCTGGTCAAAACATTAGTAGGCCTATGTTTGCTTGACTTAAAAAAAATGGTGAAATTGAGAGTCCAAAGCAAAAATGTAGCGCTCACATGTCTATGTGAGAGCTATGGCCTCTCAATTTCACAATTAAAAAAAAAAAAAAAATTAACATAAATGTCTCAGTGGTAAAGGAGGATATCAGCTGGCTGAGTATACCATTCTTTCATTCTTTAGTTTCAAACTAGAGACAGCAAAACCCATGAACTGGTTCATAATCCTGAATGAAAGTTTTTAAGTGTGCATAGCAGGAGTTACAGCATATTCTTGGTGTTCCATGGTTTTTTACATCACTGATGAAATTAGGTGCATGACGTCTTTAGTCATCTGTGAGCATCCTGCCTATCAGAATTTATGCAGAAACAACTGTGCAAATGAAACAAACAAGATGAAATTATGTAGCCTAACTCACCAATTATGATGCCTTTAAGACAAATTAAAAGTTAAGGTGTCCACTACACTACCATCAAAACTGGCATGACCTTGGAATGTGAACCTGAGTCTGTCTAGTGTCTTTTAGAACATTGGTTCTCAAACTGGGGCCAGGTCCGCAGCTCATTGCCAGGGGTCCGTGAAAAACCTTTCTACAAAGTAGTATTTAACTGAACTGTGTTGTAGGGTGTATATTTAAAATTTATCCCTTTAACAAAGAAGACAATGGCATTTTATTGTCAATGCCACCTTGTGTCTTATTGGTTTAAATTTCTGAGACAGGCACACAGCTTAGGCGAATTCAGAAAAAAGTGAGCCTAATAAAATGCAGAAATGAAGTGGAGTAAAAGCACAAATAATAGCAAAATGCAAAAGGTAGTGAAGTAAAAGTAAAAGTATTTATAATTATTTCTACTTATGGAAAGTACCGATATGTGAAAAATGTACTTAAGTAGGCCTACTGTAACAAAGTATTTGTCCTTCGTTGCTTTCCAACACTGTTGTTCTTACCTACGATTTATCCAGTACTTCATGGGTCATTATCTAAAGTGTAAATGTGTAATACTGTGTATTTTTCTGGCCCTTCCAAACTCATTGGTGACATCATTCCCATCATTCCCATGGCCAGTCTCTCGTCTCCTGAGAATGCTCTTAATGTGCATGCGTGCGACTGTTTAGGTGTGTGTGTGTCACTTTTTTTTCCCTTTTCTCTCCTAATCAAACCATGGTTGCAAATATACACAATAAATATTCTTTACCATTATATCCATGATTATTGTCTAAATTGTAGTGATTTGTGACATTTACTAAATGACAAAAAATCCTCTTTTATGGATATGCTGCCCAGAGATGCAGATCAATCATTTTCCAGTAGGGGGAGTAATCTGCAAACATCTGAAGTTACAATTCTGTGCTCAAAAGCAGCCTCAATGCATTATTACTGTAAAGTATAGCATGATTATAAAGTAGCTTGATCTGGATATTGCAATGAACAATAACATATTCACATTCGTTTTCAACCCTGGAACTCTTTGCATTTCAATGTATTTTCATGAAACACAAGTTCATAGGTCTGTGCTTTCCATTTTTCATAAATGACTTAATGTTTAATGTCTAGCATTATCATTTTCCCTTCAAGATAACATTATGCTAATATAAATGAAACTTTCCATGTTATTTCTGCTTCCTGTTGTATGTCTCATACAATACAATAGTTATTTTTCCACATGAACTTTCACCCAATAAATGTTTTTTACATAGTTGAAGTCAAGTCAAGTGGATTTTACTGTCATTTCAGCCATATACACTGTATATAGTGAGATGAAACAACGTTCCACCAAGTGGTGGCAAATTTAAGATATATAGAAAGACATTTGAAACATTTAGTGCACTCAGGCTACATTTAGTGCACATACATTATAAATATACATAAAGTGTGTCAGACAACAGACAGCAATACAGGGCATAAGTAGACTTGTAACAGAGGACTGATTGTTGGACGATGGATTCACCGTGGGGTGGAGGTAGAATATAGAGTATATAGTATATATAGAGTATTTAGCAGCATCAGTTCAGTGTGAATAAATATGTCATGTTTTGTTTGTCTGACTGCTTGAGGGAAGAAGTTCTTCCCAATTCTGAATGTGTGGACAGTTATACTGCGGTACCTTGGGCTGGGTGTGTTGTGTCTTTAACAATGCTCATGGCTTTGCATAGACTGTACTGTACTGTAGACTGGCTTTGCGTGTAACTGGTTGCGAGTTCCAAAAGGTCTCCCAGCACAGTCAGTTGGCTCATTTAGATATGTCTGGCGTCCTGTCCAATTCGAGAGGGTGGTTGTTTCCCATACTGTTTGTGATCTGTGCGTCATCACAAGCCAAGCACATGTTGCAAGCTGTAGCAGAATGCGTAACCAGGGACTGTGGACCGGTGTCAAGTGGCCTCATATTTATGGCGCTGCTCATGTCTTGTCATTACTGTCCCACCATCAACGTGTGTTTCCGTCCCCTCTGATCTGCCCTCTCACTCTCTTTCTCTCTCTGTCTGTCTATCTCTCTGATGGCATGCTGTTGTGCATAGTGGCCCAGAGGGGTGACGTGGTGGTGATCAACTTTGTTTTTCAGCCAAGGGAGTGACAGCTGGCACGCTAGGAATGGGAGCTGGCGTGAGGTGGGGTGGGGTGGTGTGGGGGTTCCAGGAAAGTTCCTAAAAGTTTCTACCTCAGCCTGGCACGGCACAAACACCCACTAGCAGCATGCCTATTTCAGGTCTCCTATATGGAACAGATCAGCAGCAGCAATGTCAGGATAGTATTTCTGTTCTTGTTGTGCAATACCTATGAAACTTCACAAGGTGTTTTTGTTTCTCACAACAGTTTCCCAGAGGTGTCCCTTTGGTACCACCACCTGGTATTCAGTAGGCCTACAAAAAGAAGCTTCAGAAGTCCATAGCATTTAACTGAAGTTAAGACTTAAAGAGGTATTAGTTTTTTTCAATCGCTAACTAGTTTTTGTCCAATTTTCAGCCTGGTTTTCAAAAGTCCTAATACAATTGGCACACCATCTGACTGTTCTGGCCATACAGTTGACACATTTTATGCTTTTTTTCACATCAATGAATGCATTTCTGTAATGCTTACATTCTCTTTACATACAGGATGAAGAAAACTAACTGTTTGGGTAATTGGGTGATGTAGGTGTTTTGCTGTGTTAAGAGTTTAGAAAAAGTATTTTAAAAGTATAGGTGAATGCTTGTTAGTGATTAAATACAACTGTAAAAAAGTATGTTTATGCCTTGTTGAAGCTTATTATTAAGTGCTCATGAACTAAAAGTAGCCTAAAAGTTGACATGGTATCTAAACATTATCATAAACTCTTGTGCAGATGCATAATTCAGTTGTAGCAATCGTGTAATGAACGATTTTCTCACTTGTTGCAAAACAGGCATTAAGATCCAAGTACCAAAGCTCCCTAATTCTCTTATTTTGGCATATGTAACAGATTTCACACATTAAATCCTATTTGAGGTTTATACGGCAAGTTTGCACTAATTTTAGAATCAAGCTAAAATCCAGCCAAATCCAGCTCCGTACTATTAAACATTCACACAGGGTTCAAGATTTGTTGAAGGGACACCAGGCAAGTCTGGGCTTTTTTAGGTCACTGATTATTATTTCTTTGTAAACGGCAACATCCTTAATTACCACCAATGCATGTGGATTTATATGCAAACCAAAGAATAGGAACCAGCCATTTTCAATGAGTTATGCTGACAAACAAGGTAATAAGCACAATTTCATTAAGCTTATATGACAGTTACTTTTGGTTTAGTTCTAAAGTTGGTCGACGCAGGCATCTCGCAAACGCTGCAAATCTGCAAAGAGGCAATGGGGGAGCCGAGTAAGCCTTGAGGTTTTTTTCAATAGCTAACAAGCGTTAACCTATACTTAAAATATTCTTTCTACACTCTTAACACAGCAAAACACCTGCATAACATAGTTAGCCAAACAGTTAGATACATAATTTTGGTGTTGGGGTGGTTCTGTATGTAAAGAAAATGTAAACATTATAGAAATGTATTCATTGACTGCAAGTAGTGTAAAACAACAAAAGCTACAGCAGACAGATGGTGTGCTAATTGTATTTTGAGTTTTGAAAATGAGGCTAAAGGTCAGACAAAAGCTTGTTAGTGATTGAAAAAAATGGTGTTAGTTAGGCAGTACAATGGTTATATAGATGGTTATTATATTAGATAGAACACTGAACATATAATTAAAAATGAATAAATAAAAAGGTAAAATAAAATAAACCATTTCAATTCAATTCAGCTGGAGAAGTGTGTTGGCAATAGACTGATGGTTTGTTGTACTTGGAGTTTTGAAAAAAGTGATTTCAGACTGGACCAAAGCATGTTAACATCTCGAAAGAACTGTAAGCCTATGCAACAATTCCTGAAGATTTTTTTTTATAGAACAGTCATTATCTAATGTAAATTGACTCATATTTGCAGACATCACTGTAAACACTCACACAGTATAATTAGTAAAGCAAACAGAAAGTTTATGTAAAGTAAATAGAAGTGGGGTTTTGAAGTCAATAGTTCATGCCATGTCATCCAAGCCATGGATTTCAAATACATGAAAATGAATGTTAATGTACTATGACTACATGTTCACTGTGTGAAAAAAATACATACTAGTGTTTGGCAGAGCTATTTGATTTTGAGCCAGATTGTCTGTGTTTTGGTGGTGTGAGGGTGTATAGAGAGAAGTTTATTAGCATTCTGAAAAAAAAACATTTGCATTGCTGCACAACATAGAAAAAGTACTGGTTTATATTTTCTATTCCGTATATCAGTATCAAAAATTCTAGTAAGGAATGTTTAAATTCATAATTACATAAAAAAAGAAAAGGCATTCCTGTTAATAATCAAAAGATTCTTGTAAGTAGGGCTTGTTGACACTAACAGGAAATTCATGTGTAACACATTATACATACACTCCAACAGTTCAGAGCTTGCTCTTTTTATCACAAAAAGACAGAGACCCCCAACCTCAAATACTCTCTCTCTCACACACACACTCTAACACACATGCTTTCTGCCTTCTTGATTTCCTTCTCGGGTCAACATATCTGAATGCAATATCATTTTCCAGTCAGTATCAGACTCAATTCATTTCACTTTGTGAGAAGTCTGCAATCTTCTCACTGGAAACTGATCCTAACTACCCATTGAGGATTCCTAATGTTCCCTCCTCCTTCACCTGACTTTGCTGTGTAAATATATGGGTTTTTGGAATTGTTTTGGGGTTCTTGGAAATGTTAGTCAATTGAAAGCCAGACAAGTATTCTGTTGAAAAAAAGGTAAGCAGTGATACAGAGGCATAAGGTGGTAGTCTGGCTGCACCGGTGTAGCACTTCCAGTCATTATTTAGCCTATTTCGCTACATACAAGACTACAACTGGAGGTCCTTCAGAGACAGGGGACCCAGAGCAGTGGAAGAACTACCGATAAAATCCACTTAAGTTCCACTTTCAAATGTTGAGTTGAAAGTGTAAAGCCGGACTTTAACTTACACAACCAATAGTTTTAAAGTTAAAGGTACTCTATTCAAGTTAGGGGATTTTTATATGGAGCTCCTGCTACAGGTGCTGAATTTTTTTTGTAATTTACACCTTAAATATGTGCGGAATTGTTTAGAAGCCAAAGCGATGATCATTTTAAGAGTTATTTTGACTGAAAAAACAATAAACATGATCACAATGACTATGAAGCTGGTAAATTAACTTAAAATTCTTGCATAATGTAACTGTAAAACAATGCAGACCTTATATCCTTTGCACAAATAGCCAGCCACCAGGCCAAACAGGTGGGACAAGGCTAGTCATTTTACAGAGTTTACAGCGCTAACTAACTGATGAGTAATATCAGGCATGGTAACTTGGATAACTGCCATGAGATCTGCATGACCTCACTCTCAGCTTTTGTGTATCACTGCTTATTTCTACATCCTCATCCAGGACTGATCATTCTTCATTCATCTTCTCCATTGATAGAGCCACACACCTCCCACATGCTGTCATGGCTCTGATGCATAACTAGGATGCGTGAAGATTTATGACAGGCAATTCCATACTGAGAGGACTTTTTTGTCTATCTACAAGGCTAATAAAATGCCATGTATTTTTATGATGTAATCATACGAAATCTGAGGACTTACCGTATTCAGCCTTAGAGGCTACATTAAACAATTTAAAATATTTAAATATCACTATGTTTGCTTATGTTCTATCATGTTTTGTCACGGGATTGTCCTAATCTTTGCTGTAAACCACAGTGGGTAAAGAGATGTGCTAAATGAGTCTATGTGGAAGAGATACTCAAAGGTTTCCAACTGCGATGCTGTTTTATTATCTCACTTGACTCACAGACTCACTGTTCCAAACTGCTGAGGCAGACTAAGTGATATAAGAATCGACACCCTGCCAGAGTAAGCAGCTGTGCGTTTCCTAATCTCTCATACCTTCCGCACTGCAATTCTCTTTCCCACTAAACCCGTTTCTTCCAGATTGACCACTGTGGCATCAACTGGTGACTCAGCACCCTCACACTGTCCTCCACTGGGTCCACGACACTCTTGTAGACAAATGAGCTGAGGTGCAGTCCCCTTTGAGCAGAAACATCAACATTTTGAAACACATTTGGAAGTCTTCAAACTTGGTGGTAGACCTATGGTATGAAAGCAATATGGTGAGAGGGGCATTGATGAATAATATCTGCACAGTTGTGATTGCCTGTGGCAGGCATTGCCTGTTGCAGGCCAAATCACAACTGTGGAGATATCCTTTATCATCGTCACTCACGTCCATGCTATATAGACTGTGTATGTCCAAGGATGTCTATACATTGGCATACAGTACAGATCAAAGAATGGTCTGAAACCTTGTACAGCTTGTTGGTTCTTTGTCCTCACTGAAAAGCCTCTGTTTAGAGATCACTGAAGAAGTGGTGGAGATGTTGGAAAGTAGTAACATACAGGAATTATAAAACAACTCTGGTTGTTTCTAATAGTAAAGTATGACAACTCAGCTGAACAGCTCTCAGGCACACACACATACAAACACACACACACACACACACACACAGAGAGAGAGAGAGAAACCACATACACACATGGAAACACGCGGGCGCACACACACATACACACACATAGAGCAAGGAGCCCTACCCCTTTGCTGACCCGACACACACATACACACTTACAAACTCCTAATACCTACATACACACCCTTCCCCTGAGTTGACATATCCTTTAACTGCACTGCTAGCACTGAATCAAGAGTTCTGTTTGGCCTGCTCCATTGGCAGAGAATGACCCACATAAGTGTGTGTGTGCGTGTGTGTGTGCTTATGTAAGCTCTGTCTGCAACATCCGCCTGCCCTTCTGCACTCATCCCACCTCTACCCCGCATGTTATCTCTCAGGTGCGTCTGCTCTACCTCATGGACCCTTGTTTATGGATTGAGGACAATAGCGTGCCCTCACCACATATTATAAAAGGTCCCACAATCAGTCCCAGGTGAACACAACAAGCCAAGTAACCACAATCAAGCGCAATCAGGCACGATTGACAGGCAGAAAAATACCTACTGTGGGACTTTAGCGGTATCAAAAGTTTCATCAAGAGGGTGTGTCTACTGATAAAAGGATGTTCAGTCTATCTACAGTGATAAATCCAGTCATCTTTAGTGATCTATAAACAGAATAATTATGTGGACTCTAAACTAAAAAAATACTTGACCTTCATGCTATTTCATGATGGAGAGATAAATGCATGATGAACCTAATACATTTGATCTGTCTCGTATTTCAAGTGCCATGGAGAGAATAGAAAGTTTGTATTAATGTCGGTTAGCACATTAGCATAGGAATGCTTGTTGGCTTGTTGAATTCTAAATGAACCTAGCTCATGCCCCCAGTGCAAATGTATTTGGAACTGTTTGGTTAGCCTACTGATGTGTTTGTATCTGAAGGATACAGAGATGTATAATGCATATTAAAAGTGCCCCGATTCTTGTAAACACATCCTTTCAGAGAAGCAAGGACAGTTACATAGGAATAAGCAGGTGTATCAGAACAACATACTTGAACGTGCCTTGAAAGTCTTTTCTTGACATGGTGTCAAAGTATCACAGCAATCTGTGCCATCTTTAACAGCATATGCATCACTGATGATGAACTCCTCTCTTATGATACCCTGTGACACATTTCACTTAGCAACATATTCATTTATTTATTAACAGGATGTCCCATATTTATGGCGAGGAGAGGTAGACACCAGATCAAGAGTCAGAGCTTATCAGGACTTATCGCTCCGTTGACTGATGCCAAGTGACAACAGCTCCGTAACTGTGATGTTCCTCTAACATACCTGTCCACACGGTGACTGCCCTCATAAACACCCTACAGCCATGCTTGGCAGTTTCAGACTGTGTATGTTAGCTATGTAAATAGTCTGCAAATTGGACTTCAACAGCAGTTAGCTGGCCGTGTAACCTTGTCACAGAGCTCAGTATTTATCAGAGGTCACACAGAGACAAACCGGACGTCTGTCTGGATGTTCTTCATGGGGTAAACAGCATGTAGAAGAGGTAAAACAGGGTGTAGAAGAGGTAAAACTGTCTTTCATGAGGATCACACTGCCTTTTCAATGTCCTTCCTTCAATACGATTATAAATTACCTCTTTGGTTTAGTTTAGTCAGTTTATGAGCATGCTTGATTAAATCAAATTATTTCAAAATAAGTAAAGCAAGAAGGAAGTAGAGAAGAAAAGGGACATGACTCAGAAGCTTTGTGAAACCACAAATATTTTATTCAGAATTGTGGTGTTTGTATAAAAATAAACTCTTCAAAATGGTCTCATTTCTGTGTAAAATATTACACAAGCCATATTACAAACATGTCTTGTAAAAAGAAAAAAATCCAATTTACATTGGACCCATTTTTATTATTAGATCACTTCTTTTCACTGGAATTCTTTCACTTCCTACATTACAACATGATCTGCACAAAGCACCGAACAAAAACAAAAACTCCAAATAATGCAAACCAGACTTTCTGATTATACAGAGCAATTCATTTTGCACAGATGTCCAAACATTTCTATATGAAATGATCATCTTAGAAAAGCTGATGTTGACTAATATATCCAAAAACAAATACTTGTCAGTGCAAAGGCAATGCTTTTTTTGTTTACAACAGCTATATGTACAAACTTCTGAGCCTCTGGTGAACCACTTAAGAATTATGCCAAAGTTTCAATGATTGAAATCCAATGGACAACTCGGAGGAATATGCCCATTTAGAAAGGCATTTTTCATGATTGTAAAATACCTTTGGCATATTTGGGTAATGAAACATAACCAAATGTATTTCTCATTGACATGGCCCTGTAATGGGCCTATCAAAAGGGTAATGCATTTCAATCTGAACATGACCTTCTGTTCATCAAACCATCTTAGCTTTAGCAAAACCATCATCTTTGTCTTCTCACTCAACTGTTGGCCCTTCAGTCACTATCAACTCTCAGGCCTTGTGTCTTTTCTACGTCCCTCAGTAACCATCAAATACATATGAGATTAATGCATCTTTTTTCCTCGCAAACTTATCAATCTGTGCTTGCTCAATGTTCTCCTTGACACCCTGGACTGGTCCAGCTAGCACTAATTATTCTGGGAGAGCTTTTGGTTTGTGATATCATCATGTATTGGTACTTTCATTACATGTTTTCATATCCCAATTCAGGGAGCGGACTTCTGTCAGCTGGGCTGTGATCCAATGCGTAGGCTCTCCAGCAAGGCTTTCAAAGCTTCCAGCAAGTTTGGTCCACCTTAAGCACCAACCTCCATTGGTTGTAGGTCCCATCTCACCCACTTTGTTTTGCTTTTTCTCTGGGCCAAATGCCATGTCTTCTCATGGCACCGACTGACGTACAGCTGACTTGCCCGTGCGGTACACTGCCAGGTCGAGTGGCTCTTTGCTGGGCACACACCAGTCATCGGCCTCTTGGCTGACCTTATAATGCTTTAAGGCAGTCTTGTTGAACACTGGCAACTTCTCCACGGAATCAGTGGACAAAGCCTGATAAAAACAGCAAGGGAGACAAAATAAGATAATGTACAGTATTGCAATACAATGCAATTTTCTATTTTAAGTTTAGTGACAGGTTATAGATCAGTGATTCCTCATTATATTGTAATCAACAGTGAGAGGTTTAATGGTCAAGGTTAGCTTAGTAGCACTGTAATATGGGCCTACCTTCATGTGAATAACTGCATCTGTGCCATGGCCCTCCATAGAGTACAACTGCAGGTCTCCCTGAAAGTAACGAGCATAGAGGCGGGAGATGGGAAGTCCATAGCCAAATCCAGCCTGTGAAGAAAGAGAAAACCAGAGCATTAATGGTGGTGTAAAAGTAAGTAAAAAGTAAGCCATTCATGCATTTGTGCACTTGCATTGTTGAAGGGGTTTATGTGGTTACCACTAAGATTAAGCTTTTAGATTGGTCGGTAACAGGTATAGTCTGTATCTGAACCAGAAGAAATGAAGTAATCTGCCCTTTTCAACACAGCTGGTAGATCTTGAGTAGGTTAAGCAGTGTAAGTAGATTTAAGCTGCTGGATTGGCCTGACCTAGACTGAATATACTATATCTGGATATAAAGAGGAGCGTGTGTGTAGTACATGACATGACTATGCAGGTGTGTCTGTGTGTGTGTCTATGTGCAGTGCATGCATTACGTGCATGTGTATACGTTTTGTTTGCATTTGTATACTGCGGGTGTGTTGTGTACAACTATATTTGTTTGTCACCCACTTACCAGTGGAGCTCTCTGATGGTCTCCAATGTTAGGTCTTGGAGCTGTAGAATACATGTAACTGAAGAGTTTCTCAATCTTCCTAAAGGGAACACCACCACCTCTATCGCTCATCTGCAGAGAGACAAGCGAAAGAGAAACATTTAAACAATCTTTAAGCAACGCTCACTTTCCCCTACTGGCAAATGATAACAAAAACATGCTGTACTAACACAAACACAAGGCTTGCCAGTACAGAGTCAGAGGATTTGAGGCCCTATAAGGATATGTGCCCCAGCACTGAGTTCATAGTCTGACCAGTTCAGGTTGTCTAAAGAGGTTAGAGCCAGTGGTCACTGCTTAAGGCCCAGTTTGTTATGTGTATTACTCTAGCAACTAGCATCCAATTAGAGCAAAGGTCAGCCTGCACGGCTGCACTAAGCTAACTTGTTTTGCTAATTACGGCAGTACATGTTCATCCAATCTGATTAATATAAGCCATTTTACTACAGGCAGTTGACTGGTGGTACCTATGGGGTTACATAAGTTTTTTTTGTGATCTAGGCCAAAATACTAAGCAGCTGCATGTTGACGTGACCGTATAACATGGCACACTTTAGAACCCTACTGGAAATCATTGCAGTTTAATTTCACTGTGGCATTGTGCTCAGGAGTTTTGTCTTTTGTCTCGGGAATTTTGTGTTGTGTCCCAATAGTGAAAACAGATTACCCAAATTATTTCATGTCTTGCTTTGACTAACCTTAATAGTGAGGTCCTCTCCACCTAGGGCCACAGTGACTCTGATTGCAGGAAGATTGTTACTTGCTTCGTGAGTCTCAATGGTTGCCCTCATGGCATTCTGTGTGAAAAGTGAAATGATTCTTTCATTCCATTTTTTATTTCATTTACCAATAATTGTGAAGAACGTGCTATATTCGATAGTTATGTAATCTTACCTTAAAAAGCTCAAACAGCATATGATACAAGTGGGAGGGGACATAGGATATGTGAATAGGCTCATTCCTGTTGTTAGCTGCAACAGAAACAAACAAAAAAAGGCATAAGTTTTCATCATGTCCATGCATATTATTTAACTACTAGTGCAGTCAGAGAGGTCCACAGAGAGCTTTCAATATGCATTAGGAAAGCCAGGAAAAATGGCTTACCGTTAATCTCCCTCATCTCTAGCTCAGGCGCTCCCAGGTAGTACTGTTCACACAGCATCTTGGCACTCTCATAGGCATCTGTGGAGAAGAGCAGGCCAAGAACGTGAGGATCAGCACGTCGTTTACTGTAGTTACACAGACATATGATGAGGCAGCTGATCCTATTGGTACTTCTTTGGTCAGGCTCACCTCGAATGACTTCAGGAACGTCACACAGGGAGTCAATGCACCCGAAGGTATTGGGGTGTGCAGGATTGGTGGTCCCGTCAAAGATAAGAGCTGCAGAGAAGGGAAAAAAGAGAGGTTGTGGAAAAAAAGCAGGTAGGGGGGCTAGGAGTTTTCTGGCCCTGGCCAGAGGAGCAAGTAAATAATTGACACAAGCCAGAGAGAACCAGCCTTGATCCACAGTCTCTATGACTGACCTCAAGTTCATAAAAGCTACTGAGTCATCGTTTATTGAGGGCAGATAGATCAAGTTCTGCTGATATCAAGCCAGAAAAGACTGGGAAAGACAGGGAGGGCTGGCCAGATGAGACCTATTTTCTGTCCAGTAGAGCTATACTGACAAACAACATCCTCACCTTTGCCCTATTAAACTAAAGATCCTCATAAAACTTTGCCAGGCGCTTGCTAGCTCATCTGAGAGGAAATGGATACTCATAACTAAGCAAACTTGGACTTAATAGACCAAATCTAAAATTTTAAATGTCACTAAATGACAATGACACCTAGTGGAACACACAGATATTTTCCATTACTGTCAGCTGTTGGTGACCCAGGGTTCATTATTATAACCAAAGTACTTAAATCGATGGTTCAGAGTACATTTTACAAAGGTCCTTTACACCATGATATCTAGCCAAATACCCTCTTTGAAGTTTTTAAAATTTTTTTTTTTTTTTTACCTTGGTCAAACATTGGCCCAGTTAGCGGTATATGCCGAATAGCTTAGTGCAGTCGTTCATGGAACATAGACTGTATCTCATAAATTACCCCCACTACTTTACTGGGTTTTCCCAAATCGTGGAAGTGATGTCGATGCAGTGCCAGCATTAGCAGTGGGGAGTAGAACACAAGCTAATAGTAAAAGCAAAAACACTCACTATGCTGGTTGATGAGCATACGGATAGAGATGCGGCTCATGTAGAAGCGGTCCAGGAAGTACTGAATGTTTTGGCTGGTGACGGGGTCTTGACCGAACGCATCTTTGTATTCAATGATCCCCTGAGCCATGGTGGGCACAACATCATTGTGTCGGTTCCTTATGGTCACCAGGACATTGTTAAACCTTAAGTAAGGGGAACAGAAGGTTCAGTAAGCAAAAGAAGGTCTGGATACAAATCAAATAAACACCAAGTTTTTGTGTTTGTTGTGTTGTGAAGCTGCCTTTGACCTACTGGACACTTACGCATCTAAAACTTGGTGATCATCAGGTCTCTTGTCAAGGAATTCCAGGATTTCCATTAGACTCTGGATGTACCTGCAGGAACACAAACAAATCAAAAGAATGAGCTTTCAGACCACCATCCGGCCACCCCCTTCCCCTCAGATGGGCAGCCCATTACGGTAGATTAAGCCTGGCAGTGCATACCAGCCAGGGCAGGCCTTTTGCTGGCCATTGAGGAGGGGTACTTTTCCACTGGTACTTTTCCAGTGTTTGTGCACCAGCCAACTATCCCCCTAACAGCCCCCCCCGCCCCCCCACACATCCAAAATGAGATCAGACTCAGACCCCCCCCCAGCCCATCCCTATACCCCTGAAAGCTAGAGCGACACATACTGACATTTTCTCATCTGACACCCACCCACATGCCATCCATGCTTGTTGTCTAGGCTCGAGCCATCATGAGGTAAACAAGTTTCTAATTCAACATGGCAACAGCCACGACAGAGGCTGGCATTAGTGCTGTGCAAAGCATTCCATTCAATAGCAACCAGCACACAAATCAGGCCAACATGGCAGTTTATTACTACCAGTCAACAAGTCATGTGCAAGCACAAGCAGGTGGGCCTTTCCAATCATCTCATGTACTAAATGGTGTGTGTGTGTGTGTGTTTGTGTGTCTGCATGTGGGCAGAGAGAAAAAATCTAATTCAAATGTATACAAAAACTTCTGCAGTCAGGATTTGTCAGATTAATTAATTTTGCACAAACAAGGACCAATGTCTTCATGTATCTGTTTCAATTGCTTAGGATGAAATTCATCCACATTAAAATAATGGATGCATTCATATGGTTCAATAATATTTCTTTCTCTTTGTTTCATTCTTTTCCTGGGGCTCTCAGGTACTGGGGGAACCTGTGATAAACAACTAAATCAAATCGCTGCTGCCCACCCACCACTACACAACACAGGATGTCAGACAGACCACCCCCCTCTCTCCTCCAATCACAATGCAGTGTTCCAAGAGGGCTTAGTTTGGCCTTCATCCACCATTCTCCACAGCTGAGGTAGCGTGAGCAACTGAAAAAAATATGAAATAGCAACCCCCCTAACCCAGCCCTTCCGAAATCCCCCAAATGTTTTTCAAGTTGCAATCAACAATTTTGCAACGGCTGCATAGTAATGCAGATTTAATACCGCATGCATATATTATATGACTATATTCTTAGTTTTTTTTAAGAAAATAACTTGTTTTTAACGATGTTTTTTCATAGAAATACTAGACTGCAAACATCTCATGGCCACTATGTTTTGAATGTGTAGGAATGTATGACGTATAATTGTACTATTAAGCATTTCTGATGCGATCTATTATTTTAGTAATATGGGTCTGATGCCTGAGACCTGTTACAGAGGTCAATCTCAGTACGATGCAATAACAACCAACAGTGTGCGTTAGAACGTTCTGTTCCCTACTGCGTCTGCGGAGGAAAACAACTCAGCAAAGGTCTCATATTTCACTTATCATATCCTCGACAGGCCTGCCAACAGTAGACTATACACATTTAACCTATGCTGCACGCATAGGTTACATAGTACGTGAACCACAGCTAGCAGTTTTAAAAATGTTTTTTGCAGTTTTATTTTATTTTGGGTTGCTTTTCAGATACATGAATCCATATAATGCAGTAGTTTTAAATATAGGCTATTTGACTTGCATGACAGTGCCAAACTGTAGGCTATATTTAATAAAGAGCAGCACTACGCTTTTATTTTTACATGTTGCGCGTGTCTCCAAGTCTACTTCCAAACGTGCGTTCCATCTAACTGTCTGAACTCTTAGCAAGGCGGAACAATGTAGGACAAAGTTCAACCAATGTAGCACAGTTAGTACATAACACAAAGGTTCACTCAAAATAAATATAAATATCAAAATAAAATTTCACATCGCATTCAAGAACTCATGTAACTAATTCACTTTTAGGAATGAAAATACAAAATAAGTTTTTTCTGAAAAACTTTTACCAAACCGTTTGACCATTTACACTGACGTTATGAGGGGCCTATTAGCCTACCACAGTAACGACAACCGGATGTTTGCGCTTACCAACTCTGCACAAGCTGCACAGATGGAGTGGAGAGCAGTCGGTCAGGCATAAGGCCGATCTCTTTCATGATGTTTGACAGTCGGACGGGCAACTCTTGTCGCAGAAAAGCGAACGAGGTTTTCTCACAAGCGTTCGTTGAACCTATTAAAGCATACGAAGTGTCAGCAATGGATGATGTTGAAGTGATCTTAGTGTATTTATCATCATTTAGAAACTATAACCTATATTAATAATTTACAACAGCAACTCACCAAAATCCAAGAACTGCTTCATTGACAAAGGAGATGGAGAAAATTTAGAGAAATGGTCGATGTGCTTTGGCACATTCGCCAACGCTGCATTCTTCATGATAAATCTTACGAACTTCATGGTGCAAATCCAGTAATGGTAAAGCTTCAAAAACTTCCTAGCGAAGATGATAAAGTTGGATGCTGTTATAAATTCTCAGTTTCAAGGATTGGTTTGGCCTTCTTGCGTCCAGTTCTCTGCGGATACCATCATTGTTTGAGGTCTTAAAGTTTACCTTGACAGAGAGAGAAACGCCCATTCTAATACGTCTCTCCCTGGAGTCGTCCAATGAGGTGAGAGCACACCGCCTAAACACACCCAAGTTTTGTAAACATCTCTAGCGAGCGTGCGGTTCTGACGGACAAAGGCATCCGTGATTTACATAACGTGTTTGTCCAAAAGACTGTATGGAAAGTTAGCAATGAGAGTTACCTCACAGCAAGGTCATTTTTAAGTATCGTTGACAGCAACACCGCTATTCCACTTTGTTGCTTTGTTGTTGACAGTTGGCCATGGGGTCAGGACAGTAATTTCAGTGGTATTTTCCATAAATTTAACGCACAACAACAAGTGGAGAACATCTATACCTATTTCAGAACCATGGATTGCCATGGCAGTAGCCTTTATTTGCAAGTTTGTGTGTGCAAGTTTTTCTTTTTTTTTTTTTTTGGGGGGGGGGGGGGTTTACGTGTAGACTAGCCTATATTTTCCTTGCAATGGCAAATGAAGAACTGATTTCAAAAACCAGGCATAGAAATAGAAAGGAGCAACATAAAATATATAAATGAATTAATATTGATATAAACATCTGCGAGTAGAAAGAATACATGGTATAAAGAAGCAACCTAAATGTATTCATATATTTTTTTTTGCAATGGACAAAAAAAGTAGTGTGATCATGACATGTATGAGTTTCATCACTTTGAAATACAAAACACATTATATTTCCCATTCAAAACCCAAAACTAGATGTGCATACATCAAAGGTGATTTTATCGATCTGTCACATGACTATATTTCATTCAAAAGATTGATTTGATGATGATGTGACCATCCATCAGCTGCTGGTCCTGACAAAATTCACTTGAGTGAAAAATATAGTGTTGGTGGACCCTACAAGTCACTATATGCAGCTGTTTTAAATGAAAGAGTAGTAGCAAAAGGGTGACTGTAGGTGCAATGCCATTTGGAGAGCCTTTATCTTGGACGATGGTATGTTGGAACTCAAAGAGTTCTTTGATATGAATTTCATAGGTGTCATATACCCAGTCAAAGGGAAGAGCGCTGGGTTGCATAACCTCGTCTTTTAGACTGTGTCTTGGAAAGTTGCCTCCATGGTACACTGCACCAGATATCAGTGAACGTTGATGGTTTTGTAGTACCAGCTCCACCCGCACTTTGTTAACTCTAAATATTAAATGAGGGTGCAATGGCCAGGTAGTGGGTTTTGCAGTTATGTGCGTGTGTGTGTGTGTGTGTGTGAGCACGCGTGCATGCATGCTTATTTGTTTTCAGTTTCATCAATGCACCTACCCCTCTGAATGGCTCTTGTATCAAAAGGGTGGGATTCATGACAGGGTGATCGGTACAATGTGACAACAACTCAACAATGGGCCACCTGAAAACAATCAGTTGTGATGGGCATCCTGAGATTACTTAACTAAAATAGTGGATTAACTGTTGCCCGTCCCCTCAACCTGCTTGCTAAGCAGTGTCATGCCTGGCATGCTGGCTGGCAGAGGCTGAACTGCAGGCCTGAGCCAAGGGTCACTGGCCGACTTGTTGATTTACAAACAAAAAACAAAATGTACTGATGGAACAAACATGTTGTGTTTACTTTTGATTTTCTAGAGAAAATTGGAGATAAAAAAGAAAGAGAGAGACATTAGTAAATATTAGAAGTAGTTGGCTTGGCCATATGACAAATACTGAAGAAGTCAGTGCAAAATGTTGTCATGGGAAACATCGATTGGGTATCTAATTGGGGTTATAGAACAAACCAACTCAGCTGCTCACTGGTTAGCAACTATGGTTTTAGGAAACACATTTAAAGGAGGTAGTGTTTTTCCATTACTTTTGTTTTGAAGTTGGATGGAGTGGAGGTTATGTTTTGACACAATCATCTGGGAACAGGAGCTGCTTCTGTCCTCACTGATGCAGCATCCAGAAAAGAAAAGCGAGAGGCTGGAGACATGAGACATGCTGTTCTCTCAGAGCAAGTGCCAGAAATTTGTGGGCGTCTGCCAGCAAGGCCTTCACACTCACTGAGACTACACTCACACTCCAGCTCAGAAAAATGAAGTCAAGAAAGGCCAGATGATGACACTGTCCTGAGCTGAACTGACTGGCAGATGAAGACTGGATTTGGGCATGTCAACATTATTGTAAGAAAAGGTGTAGAGAAGACCCAAAATAAGCATCTGGTCAAGGCCTAAAAGATTTGTGTCACCTATGTCTTTGACTTGCTTGGGACTAATAGAATAGGGAAAAAAAACTTTTTAACACTCCTCTCTAACTTGCAAAGGAAAAATAAGACTATTAGAAGATTTACTTTTCAGTTTTAACTCATAGACTTCATAATACAAATCAGAGAAATATGATTCTGCAGGACAGTGTTGTGCATGAATTAGTTAAAAAGAGCTCATAGAACAAGTTCATTTTCTATTAACTGTGAACTGAACACATTTGTAACTAAATAACTTAATAATCGTGAGATTCTGAATCACTGTTTAGTTCTAAATTGAAATTTATCAATTTAGCAATTAATCAATTTTATTCTGTATGAACTGAATTTTGAACTAATTAATGTGTGACCTTACACAACACTGTATCAGGACAAATTATAAGTTTTAACACTTCTTCAGAATTGCACACATTTACTACATATTGTATTACACCAGTTCTACAAAATTCAATGCTCAAATCTGAAGGCAGTGTCCTGAACTATGTTTTGATGTGAGACACACAGCTGGTGCCCGTGCCATGTTTATCAGTTACCTAACGGAACAGTACGTGCCTTCAGAGGCACCCACTCCTTATCCTTGACACCTGTGTTTGTGTCAGCAGCTATAATCTTACTTAATCAATGGCAATATAATATATAGCTGTATGGTGGGAGTATCTAGAAGGTTGTTTTACTGGGATAAATTGATGACTTTGTAACTGCATTCATGCAAAGGGGTGAAAATACCCTTACTAGCTTAATGCTTGAGGCCATGGTTGTTGACTGTGCAGAGCGTTAAACATTAGTGTATTTTCATGTTATACAGTGAGCACTGAATGTGGACCTGACCTTGCGAAACAGGAGGAACTGAAAGCATACAGAACAGATTAAAAGCAGTTCAAATTAAAGTCATATTTTAAACTCGACCCATTTTAAAGGCAATGGTTGCTTAAAGTATTTCACTGTGCATCAAAGAACTTGTTTATGACCAGTGTGACACACTTGCACTACAGAGTTGAACTCTCAAGATGACTTTTGTTTACAATATACTCTGGACTGTCCGTGGCCCATATGTTTTTCTCTTTCTACAACTGGCCTGCCACTGTGGATGCCAAGCCCTCAGTAAGGAGACATCTTGTGTATACATACAGTACATACTATACACTACTTGTGTATAAAGGTTGCCATCTGCTGGATGAAAATGAAACTGTAAGCAATGTCTCATGGTACAATTACTGCATTGCTAATGTCAAGGTATGTTTGTCTAGTCAATTCCTGTTCAAATATTTGCTCTTGTTAGACAAGCTGTGCTAAATTGTGCCTAGAACAGTATAGAAGTATTGCAATTTTACTGTAAAGCAGTCTGCTTGCCATTTTTACAATCCTCTTGGAGAATTGTATGATTTAATTTTGTAATTTACACGGTATATGTATGAGCTTGAAACTGTCAGTAGAGTTTTTAATTAGGTTCATTTGTGAGTGTGTGTGTGTGTGCGCGTGCACACGTCCATATTCCATCCTAATTCTCTGTATACACATACCTGTTTTTCTACAAAAGTTATGCATAAACTGTCAGTGGCACTGATTAGATGGGCTTCAGGTTCAACAGGTTCAATATAAGACATACAGAATGTGGCCAGAGTTGTCTCAAAAATACCACAGTGACATACATGCTTGTCCATAAAGATAGATTGCAAATAATCAGATCAACAAATGGGCTACAGTCTACAGTTACATGACTACTCTGTATTATTATTGTTGTTGTTGTTTCAGTAAATGGTGCATCTGATAAAAAACAGGGATATTTGTTCGACTAGGCTATTATGCTACCACCTAGTGGTTGCAAAACTGAATTGCCTTCCTCATCATGACACTGAACTTGTGGTTGCATTAGCGTGAATGTGATACAGAAGTCCACTTTCAGTAGTTAATTGAAGTGTTTCTGATGTTTCAGTACTTAATTGAAGTTTAAGTAGTTAAATCTCTGACAAAAATAACATAGGCTTTTAATACAGAAATATTAAAGCTAAAAAAGAGGACCAGAAGTTTGTCACTGATACTCACTGAGGGAATATTTCTTTCTAAGCAGGCATTTAGCAGCAATGGTGTTGCATGCAAATAGGCCTACCACTGGGTAGTGGAGTATCAGTCGCGTCTTCGGGCAAAGTTTTTCCATTAATAAAATTTAATATAGTTCATTTTCATCTAATAATATTTATGATAATTTCAAGATTTAATGGAGAAATCTGGTGTAAATTAATGCATTGCCCTGTTATTCCAGGTCACCGAGTGATGTTGGGAGGAAAAAGATCGCGACAGTTTGATACGACATAGACCAAATGTACGGTGGCTAACTGAATGGCACAATAACTTGCTATCAGTTTTATTTCCTTGTGCCCAAATCAGTTAACTTTAGCTGCCGGTCCATTATTCAAACCATTTTGTTTCATATGTTCTGATTCATTTCCTACAGAGAGCACAGTGACCTTATTCAACAGGGCTACGGGTTTATTCACCAGCAAACCAAGCAACATTTTTAGTTGGAATGTAGAATTGTTGCTATTTATTTATTTAAAATTCAGCGACTGTAGGGAGAGGTAAAAAATCACCTGGTATGCCTTTAATAATTGCTGAGGACTTTACCCATGACCTCTAAAATGTAAATTTTAGTGTTAAGAGATAGCCTCTCGTCATGTAATTACATACCATGTACAGAGGACTACCTCTCTGCTTTGACCAAACTAGAGGAAGCTGAACTTTAGAGTATGTTTTACAAAATCAATCAATCAATCAATCAATCAGTATTTTCTCAAGGTACAGGCCTTTGTAAGAGTTTAGACAACTTTACTGATTGTTCATATGTCAGTCAATTTAACAGCATATTAATTCATTGCATTATTGAAACTGACATTTGTGAATGTTTGATTCTCCCTACCCAGCATTCCCTCATCTGTTTTGTACAAATTGTGACATTCAGTGGAAATGCTGTCTGAGGAAGTGGTGACCACTTATGATGATGCTATGGCTGCAGATATTTTTTAATGTTGAAAAGTATGCACCTTATGTAACGGTGTCGCTAGCACTTCATTCATTCATTCATACAGGCAGTCAAACTGGACACCCCAATCAGAACATCACTATGAATAGAATAATATAAAACTGAACACAATCACAAAGCAACAAAGCATTTTTATAATATATACGAATTGACAAAATGCATCGATGTAATGTCATTTTTCAACAAGAATTAGTCGTACACATCTTTTTGAAGGACAATCCAATTACAGCGTGACGTCATCACTCACCCTGGCAGAATGAAATATGTTTGCTTATGCTGACTGTTATGCAACGTGCGACTCGAAAACCATTGATGTGAAGATTGTGCTGTCTGCTTTCTTTTTCTCGAACGACTGCAGGGCAGCTTGCAGCCTAAGCCTCATGCTTTTGTACAGCCACAGACTTGCTGTAAAGTGCTGCTGAGAAGCCTGCGTTTTCCTCTCTGCCGGAGAATAGTCTTGCTGACTGTAGGCGTAGATTGTTGAGCTGGGGGGGTTGGGGGCGTCACAAGTAGCAGGGGGAGCCGAGCTAGTGCAGGAACACATAGCAAATGAAGAACAGTGACCCGCTTTCTCGTCATGGATCTCACAGACTTCGCTGCGGAGAAGCGTGAGTACACTATGGTTCTAGGTTTGAGTGCATGTGCATGTGTTATCAGGTGTTTGCCTTCAACCAAATGACATTTCGAGCGCATGGGTTTTGTGTATATTGGGGACCAGCGCGGGCGAACGAGCGACAGCTGTGCGAGCGTTATACATCCCGTTCTCAGCCATGTTGTGTATGAAAGACACTACTTAACACCAGAAAGAAACAAACTGACACTGAAAAGATGAAATGACTCAACAACATCTGACCGAGAGAGGCGATCGGTTGTTTTTATCTCTTTGCTACCCTTGACATCCCACCTTTGACGCGATGAGTTTTGGTGGCCAATCTTTGCTGTCCTGCCTAATCTAATGTGGTGTTTTCTGATATTTATTGTATTTCAACTGTTTGGACCACGGTCCATCAGGACGGGACAAAGCGACCAGGCATATGAATTGTTGTCAGGTTAGGTGATAGATTGGTTTCACTGTAGCAGGCAATGTCCACAGGAGCTCGACAACAGAATGATAGATCAGCACCACACGTCAACGGACAGCTACTCTCCCCAGTGCCAACTACTGATATGAGTCGTGGTTTACCATCGGGGAGGAAGTTCTGATGCTGCGCATCCAAGAATCACCTCGTGTGAGAACAATACACAGTTCAGTTTCATGTACTTATTTAATAATTTTAAAACGAGATGTTTCTGAATTCACTAAGGCATGTGATACAGAAGTTGCTATCGCAAGCCTATGGGCTGCAGTTAAAATTTATGCTTTTATCCACATATTACATTGTAGTTTCAAGAGGCACACCATTTATGCTTGCTGGGAATGACCATGGTCATTGCAAAAAGAGGTTGTCTCTGTGTTCTTGAATGTATTGTTTGACAGTTGACCGTGAATAATTCAGTTTCCACATCGTCACACATTATAACTCTGAACACTTTACAGAGACCACAACCCTGACTAGAGAAGGCCCTAAGAACTTTTACTTACATGATTGTTGGCATAACATTCATTAGGAATAGCACAGTGGAGCCATTTTCCATTTGGGTACTAATAAAGACTTAAATTAAATTAAATTAATTTAAATTAAATTGAATTATGCCCACATGTCAATCACATTTTACATACATGGAATTGTTTTGCCAAAACACTTTAAAAAATTGTATGGATTATCTAGAACATATAAGGGACCTCAGCTCAAACTTTAAACTTTTTTGACTGGAGAAGGAATGGATGAAGAATTTGAAGACCATAATGTGTTTCAAATACATATGTTGTTCCTCACTGTTAAGATTAGGCAGGCGACAGCCCCCACTCCTCTCCCACCTGCCCAGAGTGGTGCTGCACTTAATTGAAAATGTCGTGACAAAGTTCCCTCATCCACCAGTCTGGCACAACATATAATTGGAAGCATTTTATGAAATGGAGGAAAAGGTGGCAGTTTCCGCAAACGTTGACAACATTGCTTTCTGCAGCTTGCACTCCAATAATAGGTTTCACATCCACATCCACCACCCTAGCACACTCTAACTCTCTCTCTCTCTCCGTTTGTCTCTTTCAAGAGGAAAGGTCATGGATAAGCCATAAAAAGGCTCAAAGCAATGTGCCATATCAAATACTGACTGCATACTTTATAGTGAAAGAAAGGACATAAAGACCCTCTTTCATTCAAGTCATCAACGGAGACACTTCGGGACTGGAGATTGGAGGGAGCCAAAAGGGAGATTTCAAGGTGGCTGATGTGGGTAAGACTACCAACAGAGATGCCATGTCAGGCTACCTTGATCTGCTGCCATTCAATGGCTTTTAGAAGAGCAGAGCAGACCTACCCACTCACTAAACTCTGTGTGAATGAGGGTGCTTTGATAGCAGTGTTTGCTTTGTGCAGTGAGTGCACTATGCATCCAGTGACCATGGAGTGGTTTATTGACATCTGTCATGAGACTGAAAGATCCGGACTGAGGAGAGAGAGGATTGCTCGCTCAGGGCAAAATTGTTGTTTGTATGGGTTTGTGGGTGTTTCTCTCTCTCTCTCTCTCTCTCTGTGTGTGTGTGTGTGTGTGTATGTGTAGAGAGTGGAAAAAGGGAGAGGAACGAGGATGAGGGGGAGAGAATGAAGAAGAGTCCATGCGGTCCATTTCCCTGCTACACAAGCGCATTAATATATGGATTAGCCATGTGACATTAACATATGGGCCTTCAGTGGTCACCCTCAGGCTAATGGGGCTCTGGGTAACTGGCCTCGTTACTCACACTCTCACTCTCTGGCCCTACGTTTCATCACCTTTGTCTGTAAAGCTAAAATGGAATGGGTGAGAGAGAGAAAGAGAGAGAGAGAGAGAGTCTGTGTGTTTTTGAAGAAGGGACAGGTACTGTATATGCTGGCGAGTTTGAGTAGGGGCAGTATTTGATTGGTGATGTCATGGTTCATGTACTTAGATATGGAATGTGGGTGCTTAGAGCATATCTGTATATTTGTTGCCATTATTATGGGTAGTTTGTCATTGTTACTGTTCTTGTTATTGCATGAGCAAAGTGGTGTTTTTGTGGTTGCATGTGAGGAGGCTTCGGGGGCCTTTATTTCTATGACCAGAACTGTTGAAGCCATTGGAAGTGTTCAGCACATGAATAAATGGAGTGTTGAAGCTTGCCAAAACTGAAAACACTTTTCTGGCAGCAGTCTAAAGCAAAGCATTGAAAGGGCCAACCTTTCCACTGACAAACCTACACAAACTACACAAACCAAAATCAAAGTCATGTATATCAAAGTTTGGTCTGTATCACCGCATAGCACTGCATCCAGAATCACACATACACATAGATTATTTTGCGGTCTTTTTCGCTCTCGCCAGAACACACACACACACAGAGAGAGAGAGAGAGAGAGAGAGAGAGAGAGAGATACACACACATGTACAAATGAGCATGAACACACTCTGGAAGATCACATCATACTTAAACTACTTTAGATATTCAAAAGCCACCAGTCCCCATGTTTTTACACTAAATCTCCTTGCGTTCTCTAGGGTTCCTCTCTTGCTTCCGCAGGCGATGATTAAGTTATAGAGAATGCAGAAGCACACAAGCTTCTACGGGCTTCCAACTGGCCAGCCTCTCTCCGCTCCTCGTCCGCTCTCGGCCAGTGTTGCTCACGCAGTGTATTTGATGGTGGCTCTTGAAAGCGGACGTTCTCAGTGGGCTTGTGGGTGGATGAGGACGTGTCGCTCGCTCGAGTTGAAGCAGAGAAGAGCCCCAGGCATACAAGTGTGTGTGAGTGTGTGTCTCTTTTGCTGGGTGTGAGTGTGAGTGTGTGTGTGTGTGTGTATGTAATGATGATGGTGATGATCTGGGTTTCTGGTCTTAAGTTGCCATAGAGGGATGATAAGCTTAAATGGATTTTAGGCAAAGGATCGGTTAAGAGAATTGGGTTAGGACTTGTGCGTTGGCTAATAGGTGTTGGTGTACAGCACAGAGACTTGTATGTATGTGGCAGTTAATATTAGACTTGTATTTGAGCTTAATTGCTGCTGTTATACAACACAACACAATTTCTTCATACACTTACTGTATGTCATAGATACTGTTTTCAGTAGAGGTATTCCTGGGACAAAGGTGCAAATAAAAAAGATGTGATGCATAAACGCTAGCCTCTTAAATTACGTTACTCATCTTTCGGTCTCTTTCAGATGGAGCAGCGTCGGATGCAACATTACTACCACTAGTAAGACATCAATGAACTTGACGCTCACACCACGCCCAGCTCACCTCAGTACAGCTGGCTCTAACAGGCTGTGAGCTGTGCCAAGGCTCAGCTTCTTGTCGTTTGAGTCTCATTAGCACCCCTCTACTGTGTGATGGAGAATCACAGCCTCATACACAAGCTGCACATCTTGTTTTCAGGTCCTTGGTTATGGGCTGGGGCGGAACTGGACGTGGTGCTGGAACAGACTGCCCCCCTGTGGCGGCAGGAGTCGGGACAGTGCCAGAGTAACAGCCCCCCCCCCTTCCCGGCTGTCTTCTGTCTGTCTGGGCTCAGCATCAGCCATGCCAACTTGCCCACATCCACAGGATGAAAAAGCTAAATTCCATTTGGATGTTGCCAGTGTGAACTTATCGGCTATTGGCTGGAGTCAGTCAGTCAGAGAAGTGTCCAGACACACGGGGGAAAGGAGTGCTTGTGACACCAGGAAGCAAGGAGATTTGCCCTTTGTTCTGTTAGCCAAACACTGGAGCATGTTGGTAAAGGTGCCAAGTATCCATCTTAAGGTGGAAACATGAGGTTAAATCACTGAATTCTGTCAGAATCAGGGTCAGCTCCATCGAGCAGGTGCATGAATACAAGGACATTGGCCCTGAATGTTGCTGACAAGAACAATGTGCAGTATAAACATTTAAACAACATGCAAACAATTGATGAAATACAGATGATAGAAAAGCACATGCTTTATAGTGCAAGTCTGTGTGGCAGTGCAGACCAAAACACTCAGCACAATAACAAAGATGGTTGATAGGCAGAGCAAGATATTTCATGATGAGCCATTTCCTGGAACCACAATCCACGATCCCATGAAGGGGGGCCACATATCCCCCTTTATGCATTCCAGAGGCACACTCTTTAACACTGGGGTCTATGGCAGAACCCCATAATGTCACAGAATATACTTATTCTTCTGAGCAATGGGTGCACATTTGGACGCGGTATCATGATCTCCAAGCCCTCCTGCTCATTTAAGGAAAATGTCATGATAGGATGACTCTCCACTTCGGAGAAAATCAACTTTAAATCCGGTGTGCACTGAGCTTATCTTAATTCACATTCACTATCAACTATCTTCTACAGTCAAACACGTCAATGACACACCTATGTATACAGACTGGAACTGATCCCCACTTGACTCCCATGGGCATGAACTACCATTAACTATCTTGCTCCGCCTATCTACCATCTTTGATATAGAATAAACAGAATAAAATAGAATGAAATTTCACTGGCTCAGTAAGAGCAGCACTTCACACTGCTATCTTTCTGTTGTAAAAATACTCATTAGATTACTTGACTCTTTTGCCCTTCCCTGCAGAAAAACGTGACAAGAGATTACCGTGCATTTGGGATTAATGTCCCCCTCTGCCTATAATGTGGTTGTTTAAATGTCCCCTGTCTCAGCCATTCACCATATGGGCATGAGTTATCTGTGACCTCCCCAGTGACACTGGCACTGCCTCACACCTGGGTCCAGCCCCCCCATGCCATCTGCTGAAAGACTGAAAGACAGCAGTAGGGTGATGCAGGGTCTTCTTAGTACTGTGACTTATTTAGAAAAGCACTCGCTCACTCCCGTTATGTGCTTTCGCTGCAAAACTAAGGCAACGGGCTGAAATAGAGTGTGTTAAGAAGGCATTGGTGATTTGTTTTGACATTTGCGGAGAAAAATAAGCAGCCTACTCAGAGTGCTATTCATGTTTTTGGCTTGAGTGATTGCATGACTGGAGCACTGTCATCACTGTGACCTATTTAAGCCTTCCTTAAAAAAGGTGAATATGAATAACAGTAATATATGTAAAACACAGCATTTGAAATGATTGGTGGTTTCTTTCTCTAACTGCTTTTCTAGTGCAATTTCTTTCTCTTGTTCTTTTCTTTCTTTCTTTCTTTCTTTCTTTTGCTCTTTCTCAATGCCTCAATTTTGCTCTCTCTACTCACCTATGCATATCTCCCCTCTTTTTTTCTCTCTCATCTCTTTCCTCTGTTTGTCTCGGTCTCACTCTTCCATCTTCATCCATCTATTGCCTCTCTTCTCTCCTGTTTTCTATTTTCCTCTTTCCTCCCTCACCATCATCCCTCCTCTATCTATACCCTTCTTCCTCTCCCAGCTCTTTGTCTCTGCCGTTTCTCTCCCGTTTTGCACTCCCTTTCTCCCTCTTTCTCTATTTTTCTTTCCCTCTCTCTCACTCTCATATATATATATATATATATATATACTGTATGTAATTCTCATTCTTTCACTCTCTGTCCCCTTCTCTGTTTCTCTCTCTCAGGAGCTGAGTAATGGACTCTCTCTTCAGCAGTGAGCTGAGTCTTCTGGGAAGCGTGGAGGGTTTGCGGGAGGACGGCTGTGGGATGGGCTGGCCCAGCTCGCCGCTCTCTGAAGACATGTACCCCACCTCACACTTTGCCCTGGCCGCCGCATACCACGACATCAAGACCCGGCTGGCCAGCTTGGAGCGCGAGAACATCAGCATCAAGCACAAGCTCAAGAACTATGAGGTTAAGGTGAGAAGAACTTCATACTACTTGGTGAAAAGGAACCATCATCTAGAACCATTTGGGTTCCTTGCTGATGTGGCATAAGGTTTAGACCTCGTGGCATAAGGTTTAGACCTAGAAGTCTTTAGATGTTTGTAAAGTTTGTAAGTTTGTAAAGCCTAAGGAGCCTAGACGAATCTGTTGTTGTAGAGGGCGTTATAGTGGAGCTGGAAGATGAATTTTCACCTTGAATGTGAGAAATCAATTTGTGACACTGTGACACATCTATATTTGACTCTGGTTTTATTTTTACTCTGACCTCTCCTTCACTTCATCCCTTCTCTCTCTCTAGCCCTCTTTTTCTCAGATAGACTCACCTGACCTCATCCTTTCCTCACTTATCCTGGCCTTTTTTTCTCCTCTTCTTTTCTCTTCTCTTCTCTTCTTCTCTTCTCACTCAACAATACTCTCTCAGTGCTATTCTTTATTTCTCTCTCTCTGATGGTTAGAAACTACCCTTTTTACTTTGCTATGAAAAGAGCATGTCATTACACACCCCATCAATCCCCCTCTCTCTCCCTCCCTCTCTCTCTCTGTAGTTCCCCATGATTAGTGAGCTTGGAGAGGAGCGAAGTCCCTGTTGCTCCTGTGAACCCAAAGAGGCCAGCCTCATGTTGAGTGACAGCAGCAGCCTACAGCAGAAAATTAACTCCCTCACAGAAGAGGTGGCTGTCATTTAAATACATCAACTCTGCCACAAATGAAGTAGCTACTACAGAAACACATCAGCTCCCTGAAACAGGACAGAACTGCCTATCAAACACAGCATCAACTCCCTCACACAAAAAGCAGCTGCCCCTCAAACACAACATTAACTCCCTCTCACTGAATGTAACTGGGTGTCACCCTCCTAACACAGTGATCCACAACATTTTACAACATAACTTCCCTAACTTAAGGAATACTTGTGTTCACATACACACTCGTTCACATAGACTTTAGCAGTCTAACATAGAGAGTCAACTATTATGTTATGATATATATTATGTATGTATATCTTATCTGAGTTTGTTTCAAGTATTTGAAATTCTGTCCACACCAGCAAAGTATTTTCAGTGTAAATTCCTGTCTTTACTATCCTGACATATATGGTTGTCGTCTTTATCCGGCTTTAGCTTCAGAAGAGCAAGGAGCGGGAGGAGAGGCTGGAGGACGTTATCCAGGCATATGAGAAGATCCACCTGGAAAAGAGCAACGTGCAGAGAGACCTGGACAAGATGGTGAGCCACAGCACCTCCTACTGGGCACTCACCTGGTGTCAGAACACGTTTGAGGTGTCAGAGGTCGCATCCAGCACATCGTGCTGATGCCAGTGTCACCTGGCAGAAATAATGTGTTGCCAGACAAGGTGACAAATCCATCACCTCCCACAGAGTGATAGGATGTGCCCACATTTATTGAAGTCTTTAGACATTTGTGAAAGACTTCTTTACAGGATGGATCAATTACTTACACTCAAATCTGAAATAATAATGTATTACCAAAAAAAAAAACAGCAACAACAAAACAACTTACTCCAGTTCATCCACATGTCTTTTAATCTTTGGGATAAGACTTTATAACAATGAGTAAATAATGATGACATAAATATTGAAAATGGCAAGTAATACTAAAATGCATACATGACATGTCAAGTACATCAATAATTTATTGTCACTCCATACAGAAACACTAGCACGCTACTTTAAATAAAAAATTAATAAACAAATCAGTACAGTTACTGTTTTACTTGTCTCAAAACGATGGATAACCTTCCCTATTTCATGTTTACAGAAATAACAGCTTTTACTAACAATATTTATATAAACTTAACCATGTTAGATGGAAAATATTCTTATTATCTAACTAATTATCATTTCCATGGATCCACAAAGGAAAGAGTCTGTTTTATTCATGCACTGGGCTGCAAAGCCTTGGATGTATTATTTATGTCCTGTTCTATCCTCAGGCCTGGTTTTGAGATTTGTCTAGGCTACAGAGATGTTCAAGTTTAGCAACTGTGGGATGTAAACAACAGCACTGCTGCCAATTATAATTCAGTTGATAATATGGCTGTGTTTATAGTAAAGAACAAACCTGTGTGTGTATGTGTGTGTTTGTGTGTGTGTGTGTGTGAATGTGTGTGTATGCTTGTGTGTGTGTGTGTGCATCTGTATGTGTGTGTGTGTGCATCTGTATGTATGTGTGTGTGTGTGTGTGTGTGTGTGTGTGTGTGTGTGAATGTGTGTGTATGCTTGTGTGTGTGTGTGTGCATCTGTATGTGTGTGTGTATGTGTGTGTGCTTAGACCACTCTGGCCGAGCAGCAGGTGGAGCGCATTCATAGCCTGGAGGCAGCCCTGAGACAGAGGGATGACTCGCTGCAGAAGCTCAGCTGTCACATGCGAAGCAGCAAAGACTCTCCACAGACACAGCAGCATGTGCGCGCCAAAGACACACACCACCTGCAACTGCACACCAGCTTGGATGTGCCCCGCGGTCAGTGGTAGAGCACTTTAATAGAATCAATCTCACACACACACACACACACACACACACAAAGGGCCAAAACTCGCAGCAGCTGCACAGACAATGCCTGCAGAGATATGCTGTAAGTCATAACACACACACACACACACACACACACGCTATTCAGCAGCAAAGATATACTGTAAGTCAACTGACACTGGGACACAGGCCCACGGTAGCAGATTAGTCTGTGCATGCTCATTGACATTGCTGCTGAGCTAACTGCAAGGCACAAGCAACACTCAAGGTTAATTAAGTCCTCACACTTCTCTGACTGCCGTGTTATGGAACAGCAAATACCCCAGTGTGCCATTCTCACCTTTTACTCAAGTGGGGCTTGCTGTGCTAGAGTGAGAAAAGCAAATTCACACTTTTGCTGTGACTAACCCCCCAGTAACTTCAAAGGACTTTTTTGCAAATAATATATGTATATGCATGGTTATCTTTCTCTTTCTTTCTTTCTTTCTTTCTTTCTTTCTTTCTTTCTCTCCCTCTGTCTCTATGCCAGTCAGTCTGCGTACTTGACTTGACAATATACTATGAGTGAGAGTGAGAATGACAATATACTATATACAGTATACGTGTGTATGTATGCATGTATACATAAAGCTGGCATTCATTTTCATTGAATACAGCTAATTATATATTTTTTGTCTGTATGCATAGTATGTCATATGCTTGTATCTATATTAACATAATAATGCCACAGAATGCCGAGGGCCGACTCTGCAGAGCTCCTGCAGTCTGGACGCTCTGTCTGACCTCAAAGTGCAGAGGCTGGAGGCGGAGTTGGAGGGGGCCAGAAATGAGGCCCAGGGGGCTTGTCAGAGGGAGGAGGAGCTGAAGGCGGAGCTACAGAGGCTTCAGGAAGAGATACAGCAACTCCAGGAGAGTCAGAGACAGGTCAGCAGACACATGCAAGTGTACCCTACAGCAGGTTCGGTAACTTGAAACGCGATATAAGAGTGACTGTGATAAGAGTGAGCCTGTCATAAACATGACATGACATGCATTATGAACATTAATGACACTTCATTAATGTTTATTTCTGTTATCAAGTGTCATTCAGTTTCTGTATTGTCTGCATCCCAAAAACTATCAACTTTACATTACAATACCCAAATGACACTTAATGACAACAGTCATGCACATTAAAAAAGTGTTATTAATGTTTATGATACATGCTTATGTCATGTTTATGACAGGCGTAGGTCACTCTTATATAGACACCTTTGAGTAAAGTGTTAGCACAGGTCCTTTAGGTTTTGATCTCCACAGAGTAACTCCGCAGGGAGCCATGAAAAGGCCAATCATACTGTCTCCACATGAAAGGGTATTGAACGTGCCTTAATCAACTGCCTCATGTCTGAAAAATTCATAATTTACACATATGCACACACACACATGCTTTAGCAATACTTACTGAAGATAAATGTAGACAAACAGAGAAATATTCACAATATTTACACCATTTGCTCTTTGCTCTGTACTGTTTGTCACTCAGGAAATGCCAAGAACCTGTGAACACTGTGATGTTGAATGGATCAAGAAGGCAGGAGATGAGCAGTGAGTCATGGTCCTAAAGTCCAATGTGTTATTCTCAGTAATCCTACTACATATACTGTACTGTCTGTAGACTTCTGTGACTTGTTTTGTGTTCCAGTTTTAGAATAGAAAATATTGTAGTGATAGTGTTTTCTTTTTCATATTTTGGAGCATCTCCAAATGCTTTACAGTTTCTTACAAAATTGAATACATCCCTGACATTTTTGCAAATATTTTGTTATCTTTTCATGGGACAACACTATAGAAATTAAACATTGATACAGCTTACGTAAATTAGTCAGTGTACTGCTTGAATGGCTGTATATGTTTATTGTCTTCTGAAAATAACTCACCATACAGCCATTAACGTCTAAACTGCTGGCAACAAAAGTAAGTACACCTCACAGTGAACATGTCCAGATTGTGCACAATCTGTCAATATTTTCTGTTTACTGTGAGGTGTACTGTTGTCAGCTGTCTAGATGTTAATGGCTATGTGTGTGCTTGTGAGTTGTTTTCAGAGGACAGTAAATCGATACTGCTATACAAAGTGTACACTGACCACTTTAAGTTGTATCACAGTTTCATTTCTATAGTGCTGTCCCATGAAAAGCTACTACAAAATATTTGCAAAACTGTGAGGGGTGTACTCAATTCTGTGAGATAATGTGTTTCTAGGCCTTTAAGCGGTGGTCGTAGTGGTAGAAGTAGTTAATATTTATTTAGTCCTATTTCACAAAATAATTAGAGAATGCCATTCTTAATTACAGCATTCCTACATCACATACATTTATCAGCATGCAAATGTAAAAGAAACTACTTCAGTTGTGCTCTTCAGTACCTTGGCGTTTAATGAACGCTCCTTCACAGCTACAAATACCATTTGAGCAACCATCATTAACAGCCATTGTGGGCTGACTAGAAGCATTTGCCCCTCTCAAAGGGCATCCCCACTGCTGAAGTGATGCTCTCTGAGCCTCGTGAAAGTGCTTCATTAGTGTGATGGGTGAGAAGCCTGAGCCTGGGGCTTTTGAGAGTTTCAGTAAATCATTGAGGACAATTGATTCCCTGATGCAGGATCCATCTGCAATTAACAGTGTTTCACATTCAGTGAATGGAACATAGCGAGCACTTAGAACAGAGTGCCCAGCAATTTGTTATCAAACGCAGCGATGGAAAGACAGTCTTTTTTAGTCCACTGTCCCCTTGTTTCCCCTCCTCCTTATTCTCTGTCTTTCATCACTTTCGTCATCTCTTTAAACTTTCTTTGAATCTATAATTTTATGGTAATCCCATTTTTTTCCACGTCTTCTCTCTCTGTTTCTCTCTACTTCTGTTCTCTTCCTTTATCTAATGAATCACCCCCTGTTGATTAACTTTATTCTGTCACTCTCTTTTTATATTTCTCTCCTCCCCATCCCACTCATCCCTTCTTTTTCTGCTTATCTCTCCCTGCCTCTCTCATCACTCTTTATCTTCCCTTTCTTTAATTCTCTCTTTTTCATTTGGTCTCTCTCACGCTCTCTATCTCACTCCTTTTCTCATTTCTCTCTCTCTCTCTCTTTCTCTCTCTTTCTTTATTTCTCTGTCTGTCCATGTCTCTCAGAGTGAATCTGGCTCTTGCCTACACTGAGCTCACAGATGAGCTGGGCCGAATACGCTCTCTGGCTGCCAAACAGAATGAAATCCTCAGGCAAACTGTCCAAGAGCAGCAGCAGAGCCCAGGTCTGTTGGTGAATAAAGATAAACACACACATGAACACACACACACACACACACACACACACACACACGCACACGCACACACACACACACACACACACACACACACACACATAAGCACACATACACACAAATACACACATAAGCATAAACATGTACATACACTGACACACAGACACACAAATACACACACACACACATACACACACACTGAATCAGCATGTTTGCAGACACAAAGAAATCCAAGTAGGCTCCTTTTGCTTGCATTCTTCGCAAAGCATTTGAAACCAGCTAATAAGGAATTGGATTACTGCTCTGTATCAGATCATCAACATTGCTTGACCATTAATAATCAGATGCAGGGTTTGTGCAATAATTAGCTGAACATGAAAATATGTAAATTTGTGATTTGTTATGTCATATGAGGTATGACGTATGATAAATGTGTGGGTGTCTTGAGGCAAAAAATGATTATCACAGGATTTCTATAGACTCGGTGCTATAATCAGATTATATATTAATGAATCATTTGCACCGGCAAAGTTATTTTGACATGAACTGGATAGATTTAGCAATATGAGTCAATGCACCATCCCCTCCCCCCTCCCCCAACCCCCACAAACCCCCCTACCTCCTTGTAATTGCCCTCATCCTCCTCACACCCCCATATGCATATGGACCTCCTCCAAAAGTGCCCATAGCTTAACAAACCCTTATTGAACGCTCCAGAGCCTGATATGCAGACTTACCATATACCCCTGGGTTAGCGCAGCCAACAAAAGCCAGTGACCTAAAACCACCATATACGCTTAACCACATAGCGCTCAAATTCTCTCTTTACACCCCCCTACAATATCACTATTGAATTGATTTCTCTTATAAACTCAGAACATACACCCTAACTAAACCAAAAACCAAAACCAGAAACCAATAACAGCTTGAAATGCTCTGTATAGCAATGTTACAAAAACACTTTCAACACATACGTGTCATCCAGAACCTCTGGAGTCCAGATCACCCGGTTTACCCAGGCTAGTTCTATTACATTCCCAAAAGTCTTCACATCATAGCTCTGAAGCCATAGCCTTAGTGAAGTGTTGTAATGTTTATTTTTCTGCTCTCTTTCTCTCTCCAAAGTCTCTCGCCACTCTCCTGCCTCTCAGCGCTGCTCTCCTTTGTCCCAACGCCCGTCCCTGTCCCCAGATAACCTCCGGCCCTCGCCCCCCATATCTCCCCCGACGGGCCCTGCCTCCTACACGAGCCGCCCACCAACCAGCCGCCTGCGCGAACGCTTCCAAGGTCGCCGTAGCTACTCTGAGATGTCTGACCCCTCGTCACATTGCCGCCCGTCTAGCCATGCTAGGCAGCTGTACGACCCAGTGTCCACCCTCCCCAAGCCGCGGGCCATGGGTGGTGGCAGTGGGGCTGGGGGTTACCAGCGGCTGCCCAGGGCTTCTCTAATCGGTGCCAGGCCTGCATCTGCTCATGGGGGCAGTCTTGGTGGCAGCATAGGGGGCAGTCTTGGCGGCAGTCTGGGTGGCAGCCCAGCACGCCACCACCGTGGCCTGGACCTGGAATTGACGTTCCCGCTGGTGGAGATGCGGCACTTGTGCCGCCTAGAGGACCAGTTGGTGGTGGCCTCTTTGGCACCCGCACCTCTGGTCACGCCGCCTCAGTCCTCGGACGAGGAGGAGGACTGGCACTGTCCCTCTCCTGAGCACAGCCCACCGAGAACGCTGGGTGCCATCCTGCCCCCATGCCCGCCATTCCCAGCGCCAGAGGGACCCAGCACCCTCACTTGCCACTTACCAGGGCATCTCCACGCCGAGCATGCCCAGTCATGGCCCTCCATCAATGTGAGTAATGCGAGTCTGAAGTAGGAGAGTCCACCTCCAAAGCTGATCCTTTGGAGTCTAGCTGTTTCCTTGTTGGCGGCTGTATGGTTGTCTGAATAATCACTGTATGTGTGTGTGTGTGTATCCTCCAGCTATGGATGGAGACAGAGGAGAATGCTGCCCGCAGCTGCCCACTGTGCCAGCTCACCTTTCCGACTGACTACCCGGATGATGCACTCATCAAACACATTGACACGCACCTGGAGAACAGCAAGATCTGACCTGCTCAGTGCCAGAAACACTGCTCCTAGTGGCCACAGTGATAATAGCGCCTCAGCTTATGGCCAGGGCAGGAATGGAAAGGACCGTCTTTGGGAAAGAGGCCCAGGTTGTTCTTCCTTACTAGGCAACTGTACAGTGTTTTTTTCATCCTGTCTCTCCCACTGGTATACCTAAGCCATATTTGAAACCCTGATATTTAACCCTCCTGCCAGTACACTCTGACAATTAAATGAGATACTTAAAGGTGATTTAGCTTAATAGCTTGATAATGCATTTCTAACCTCTGTAATATTTTTCCCCGGAGACATGCCACAATAGAGAAAGACAGGCAGAGAGAGAGAGAGAGAGAGAGAGAGAGAGAGAGAGAGAGAGAGAGTTTCAGTTGGAGAACAGCTTTTTTTTATTCAGATTGAGGCTACACTCCTCTTCATTACTGCATAGTGACATGGCTATGTTTTGAAATGGTGTGAAAAGTGGTGGTGGACACTGAAAATCAAGAGAATCCATTAATGTATTTTCATGGATTTGACTACAATTTGGAAGAACTATTTGGGAAACCCTGACTTCAAGCTGCCAGTATGTTGAAGGTTTTGGGTTGGTTACAGCTTGGTAGGATGTATCCAGTACTGTGATATTTACTTGTCAAAGTCTACCAGAATAAGCTGACGAAGGGCTCAAATCACTGTATTACTATGTAAAGTCTTGGAACGAACAGTCTTGACATTAATTTCATAGGTGAATTCATGTTAACACATTTGTTGTTTTAGGGGGGAACAACAGTAGAGGTTCAATTCAGGTGATCAACCAGTAAATGCCATGGAAAGGACTCCTTTCTGAGAGCTTTTGAGGGCTGAAGGTACTGATTAATGTCAGGGCTTCATGACGTGAAACTATTGATGCTAGCTTTAGTCTTTGTACTATGGAAAGGGTCAGCATCTGTGATTCTTAAAATACCTCGTGTCAATATCTCATCTGATGGCAATGTTAGACTTTATTTTTGTGTACATAAGGCCCTTTAGAGTGACTCCATTCACCTTGTGGGGAAAAAAGTATTAGGCATTTTTTAAGCCATGCAAACCAAGACTTGTTCATGTTTCTTAGTTACTGTATATGATATAATAATAAATTAAATCATGCAAGTGTTTCTGTTTAAAACAATTGTTGAACAACACTAAAATAAGAAATATTTCACAAAATATTAAAGGCATTGAGTTTATCAGTGCACCAAATGGGAGCAGTGTTGATTACAGTGCCATCTGGGGGTGTAGATTATAAAAACAACTCAAAGGTCTTTGGAGGAGCAACAGTAGGCTACATGGAATTCTATTGGTTTGGTATTTGATACTTTTCAAAATAATCCTGCACAGGCACTGAAACGAGAATTTATATCTTTACATCTTTCACAACACCTGGTCACAGTGCTGTGAAAGATGTTTTCAGTGTGCTCTGTTTGACCATGCAGTTCATTGTTGTTGTTTGCTGCAGGAATCTCTTGCATGTCAACATAAAATCACAATGAACATGACACCAAAATTAATTTACTAAATATGACTACAAATAATTCTATACATGGCCTTCAAAATACTTATAGTACTTATAGTGAATCATTCCTTACATCGTCATTGGCGCATTAGAAATAACCCTGATGATAAAACCACAGGCCAGTTAATGCATTCTTGTGTTGCTGGTCATTGCATTCCTCTAAATCAGTGATTCCATTGATGATTACTCACTGTCATTTGCTACAGTGGCTGGGAAAGAGACTATCAGCTGATTGGTAAAAAGCCCTGAGAGAAATTTGAAGACTTCTGAACCCAGAGATTCCATATAACCGGTCTGGTGAGAATGACAGGCCACGTCCGTTCGTAGACAACTTATTCTTCTCCATTTCCATAAATAAATAAATAAATAAATAAATGACAGACAAGTCTTATTTCCATTTTAATATTTATTTCTATCTAAAAAGGATTTCTGAACAGAAAGCCTCACTTTGGAAGATTATAATCTAAAAAGGCAATTGACAATGCTTCTCTTTTCCTCACACATAACTGTTGAAACATCCATAAAAACATCATCATTTCAACACCTAGCAAAAGTTAAAAAACAAAAACATCACACGCACAGATTCTCACACACAAACACACAGCGAGGCAGATCAGGGAGGGTTTAGCATTATTTACAGATTACCTTTGAGGAGTAGCCCACTATCCCCAAGCAGGCTAACAAGTACAATCAAATCTCCTGTGGAGCCATATGAAAAAACACATAATCTAGTGTAAACACACACACACACACACACACACCACAGTGTAAAGTTAACAATTACATTCCATTGAAAAACATATAGTAAACGTAGTTAAGACCCACATAAGTGGGAACATCTTGTTCAGTGCAACCACCACCTTGTCATTCAAATCAGACAGCCACATCTGTACATCAAATCGTATCAGGTTTGTGTGAAAATCTCCACACTCATTTCCAATTTATAGGTTCCCTTTCAGAGGTGTACAACTGCAATAGTCATAAAATCAATGAACAAAGTACAAAGTGGTGTACATCACATTCATAAAACTAGTTTCTATGTAGCCATCCATGTCCCGTATATGAAAGCAGACAGGCAAGTCTGGAATATCAGCATTTTTGCTAGAGGAGTAGCAAACCAGTCTGTTCCTCATGTATTCCAAGCAGGTAGGCACAATCCCCACTCGCATAAGGACTGAGTGGCTCCTTTCATGCCTTGTCAATCTCCAGTCCCCATTCCTAATCACAACTCAGGAATCACTTGAAGGAAATGGTAGTAACATCCCTTAGATATTACTGTTGAGAAATAGTTTTTATGGGTTTTCTTGACAAACAGGTTTACCAAAGGTGCAGGTTATCCGTGTAGGCGAAAGTTGGGTCTTCCCGAATTTTCCAGTAGGTTCCATTGGTCACCCAAGCCTCCCCCCCATTATCATCCAGTTGTTTTCTGCAAGAATGACATTAAGAGTTCAGTCAGTGTCTGTGAAACAAGGGAAATTATTCCTAAGTCTATACGACAATCTGAGTTTAAAATGCTCTGGAAACTAGACTCAAACCATTATTTAGACTTGTTTAGCGTGCATGAGATGCTCATCTAAAAAAAATTACACACACACACACACACACACACACACACACACACACCACCCACACACACACAGACAGCAGTGTTGTGTGGGAAAACACGATGCAAACATTGGCTACTTTTTAATCACACGACTAGTTTTGGCATCATCTTGGCATCATATTCATTTTGATGGTGTATGGTCATGTAAAGAATGACACTTTGGTGAGACACCAATGAGGGGTGCAGGATGTACACTAGTTCTATTCTATAGAACACTTCACAGAAATGAAAGAAAACTTTTCCAAACACAACACTGTGACCCAGCATATTGCCATAAGACCCTCTTTGCAATTTTTTGTTGGTGCCATATGAGTGCTCAAAAGCTTTTCATGAAAAAAAAAAAAAAAAAAATGTTACTCACACAAAGAAGCGGGGCACGTGTTCCTCGCCCTTCTTGGCCATCTCTTTTCTCCTGTCTCTCTGTTTCTCCTCAACCTCGTCTTTCTTCTTATCAGCCTCCGATAACTTTCCCTCCTCAAGGAGTCTAAGAGAGAACAAGGTGCTATTAGCTCCAATTACAGTATGAGCAAAAAGCTCCAGAGATGACAGCATGGCTGACAAACCTCATTACGTCATTACTGTACTTGTAAATTGTAAATGACTTTTAGATGCTGCATCTCTTGGCATGTATGTGTAAGTATATAGTCCATACACACACACACACACACACACAGTATTAGATATGCTCTACATCTGTTTTTTCTACAAGTGAAATGAACTACACTATGAGCAGTGCAAGATGTTTACCTCTGGTCCGGCCTGAAGCGCGAGTCTGTGGGGGGCAGCACCTTGGCCAGCTCAGGGGTCAGCTCATTCAGCTCTCTGGCGTACTGGGAGAAGCCGTAAAACTGCTCGCTGTCGGCAGGCTGAGGGTCTGCATTAGATGATAGAAAAATAAGACTTGGCACGTAATGTTGCTTTATATAACACTTCAAGATTGTGCAAGGCAAGCCTTTTCTTAAAATGGGAATTCATTTCACCAATCAGGAAAAAGTGGGTCAAGGAATGCACTTTTCATCTTAACAAAAAAAAAAAAAAAAAGTGCAGATACATATTCCACATCTACATTTGTTTCTAATCATAACTGTCCCAATTTCTGAAATAAGTAAATAAGATTGAGTGATTGAGAGAGAGAGAACATGAACTGAATCCAATTCAGAATGCGCGTGTATGATAACCTACAGGCTAAAATATTCCAGTTTCATGGTATTGCGGTTAGGCTACTGCTCTAAAATGTTTGTGTGGTACCCTCACACACTTATGCTGCACACAATTTAAAGGATTCCTGCATTTGAAAGTCATAAACAAGCTGCCCATACTTTAGAATGGTATGACAGAATTGTGGTTGTTAAGCCTCTTCACTTTTTCAAACATAGTTCCAATACCTTAAAACTATATTAAAAAAAAAAAAAAACAGAAAAGGGTGCAGTTTGTCTACATGCGTGTAATGGGGGTAGTGCTTACTTGGCTTCCAGATGCACCGTGGTTTGGACAGGGTGTCGCAGAAAATGCCCTCGTGCCAAGAGCCACCGAAACGATGAACCACCTTGCCCTCTGCATTTAGGACTGTACCGTGCACCTCGTTCTTGCTGCCTTCTGCACCCCAGTAGCGAGCCTGTGGACAATGGAACATGAAATTAACATACATATTAATTACAGGTCTGTCAATACCTCAATACTCAATCATTGCTTTGCTGCAAATACTGCAGACTCAGTTACACAGTTGCAGTGTTTATACACTGTGCTGCTATGATTAGCATACCGTGTTCCATTTGTGCAAGCAGCTAGTAGTGCAAGTTGTCCAGGGATCACACAAACTAATGTGCAAGTATCACATGCAAAAACAGGGTGTTGAATTAAATTGTCTGCTACAATGAATAATGTGTCAATCAACATGGGAGTTAGTTCTCCACATATCTGGGCCAGCGTACTCACTTTGACAAAGGTGATCTTGCATGTGCATTTGCTGCTGTTCTTGTTAGTGATGGTCACATCTCCATAGTGCTCCAAGTGTCTCTGCTGGCTAAAGACATTGTGGATGCAGGTGATGACCTTGTTCCACTCGTAATGATCTCCATACCTGGGAGAAAACCAGGTAACCATTACATTTGGCATGCATTCTGTGCCAGGTATGCGTTACATGTATGTGAGGGAAAAGGACATAATTTCTTCCTCCCATAACAAACTAAACAACATGTAAGGGCCTACTATGTTCCACTCACTTGGGCAATGCAACATTGACCTTCCCAGTGGAGATGATCTCAACTGATTTGCCCCAGAACTTGTTTTTCCATCGCTGGTCTGTATAAGGGACATTAAATAACAGAAAAGAAAAAATTTGAGAAATTGTTTAGTGTGAGGAGCAGGAGTGTGTTTAGTGTAGTGTGTGAGGACATGTGAGGAGCAGGAGTGTGTTTAGTGTAGTGTGTGAGGACATGTGAGGAGCAGGAGTGTGTTTAGTGTAGTGTATGAGGACATGTGAGGAGCAGGAGTGTGTTTAGTGTAGTGTGTGAGGACATGTGAGGAGCAGGAGTGTGTTTAGTGTAGTGTGTGAGGACATGTGAGGAGCAGGAGTGTGTTTAGTGTAGTGTGTGAGGACATGTGAGGAGCAGGAGTGTGTTTAGTGTAGTGTGTGAGGACATGTGAGGAGCAGGAGTGTGTTTAGTGTAGTGTATGAGGACATGTGAGGAGCAGGAGTGTGTTTAGTATAGTGTGTGAGGACATGTGAGGAGCAGGAGTGTGTTTAGTATAGTGTGTGAGGACATGTGAGGAGCAGGAGTGTGTTTAGTATAGTGTGTGAGAAACTAAGCAGTAGTATGTAGTAATACGAAAGATTTTCTTTTACCTTGCCAGAAACAGAAGTTTTCAGACTCAGCATGACATGCAGACAGAGGAGGGTGGTGACTGACCTGAACCAGTTAAAACGGGGAAAACATTAATCTTTGGACATTACAACGTGTACAAGAGATACAAAACTATGAGTATACCAGATACACTACACATTCAGCAGTCAAACCTAAGACTGTCCTGCCACTGCAAACCACAACTGCAGAGCTTGGTGATCAGAAGCCAAAACAAGGCTAACTATTAGTGCAATACTTCCAATACTGTGAAATCTTCATACATTCTGTTAGGGCCTCAGCATTGGAGTAACTGATCTATTGATTAGTTGTCAATCATTAGACTAATAGCTTTTCTAGTAAACTAGATATCTTTGGTGTGTAGACAAAGCAAAACACCAGACAGACACAATAACATTTTTATTGATCAATAAAATGTCACTTAATTATAAACATCATCAACAGGTTAATCAACCATGAAAGTAGCTAGTTTCAGCCCAACAAATTGTTTCAAAATTTTCACCATTCACTGGATGTGCAAAGTGTTGAGAAAGTAAGTGTGTACCTGCTCACTGATGTAACGGAAGCCTCGGTCCTCTCTGATGCTCTCGTAGGTCTCGCCCAAGACGGGGTTGAAGGGCTTGTAGCGGTTTCGCCAGGAAGCCCATGCATACCCAGAGATGGAGAATGCAGCCACATAGACCTGAATATGGAAAGGCCACTCAACATTACACACTTTCACATACAGCTAAGGTGTCAAATACTTTTGCTATGCTTGCCAATAGTTTCTATAAAAATACTAAGGTGAATATCTCTCAAACAATTTGCCCCTTTTATTGAAATGAATCCTTCATAAGAAAATCATCCTGTGCCTGGCTGTTAACGCTAAAAAGCCGCAGTGTGGACTTTACCATCCTCTCGTAGGGGTCATCCGTGCGGTTGGCGATGTCCAGCAGCTGGGAATACTCCAGCTCCTCGCTCACCCTCTGCAGAAAGTTCACGGGTTCATTGAGGGCAACTGGCATGGACACATGCGACAGATCCTTCCCAATGTTGTTGTATAGAATAGTGAGAATGCCGATATGGCTGTTGTCTGCACATGGCGCGGGCAGAGTTGTCCGCCGGCCAGTGTTCTTGGGGACAGTACTGGGGACATCTGGGGCGCTGGAGACACTCTTACGATACTTAACGGTGGCAGAGGCTGTGGAATAGCAAGACAGAGAAAAGACAGTTGTTAGTAGACTGTAAATTCCTCCTACATGACCCAGTCTCCCATAAGATGTTACAATAACTCATAACTCAAATATTCACATAAAATATTAGGCACTCTAATGAGTCTTTAAAAAGAAATGTAATTTTCCTTTATGTCCCTCTGGCTTCAGTATTATAGATATTATTGGAAAATGATCAATATATCAATGTTTTATTATGCCTTTGCTTTGTTAAACGATATCTTGGTGCAGGGGTTTGAGTAAGAGTTTCATTATGACAGGAAAAGAACATTATGTCTGTGCATTATAAAGTTTTTATTGTTTTGAGTAGGATGAATGACTATTTCAGACAGCTGAAGCTCACCATGGTCCTCTTCAGGTTCAGAGTTGATGGTGGTGCCGTCACTCAGGCCCGACTCGTCTGAGACCTCGTTCTCAGACGAGTTCTCGGAGAGGAGCACCTCACTGGCGTCGTAAAACTCCGCCACAGAGTCGGCGACAGAGAGCTGGCGCATGTGCTGCCGTGCTGCTGATGTGGCGGGCTGAGGGGTGACAAGCGAAGATGTGGGAGAAGGGTTTGAAAGAGGAGAGAAAGAAAGAGGTTAATAAATATCACCCAGAGGAGGTGGGCTGCAGGTCAGACAGAACCCTGGGGTGCTCTCAGTGCTCCGAAACTAGATAAGACACCAGAAATGAGTGGTGTACAAAAGGGTGAAAGCATCAAGGTATACGCATGCAGCCCGTGCGACTTCACGCACGCACACACGCACACAATTATGGGGTGGTTAGGTCCCAAGGTTCTCTTCGAAAGAAAAGTATTTTTTCCTTGTTCTAATAGTCAAAACCCTAGTCAAGAAATGCAACAAAGCCTTTAGAAAGATTCTCAGCCAGACTTTTGCATACACATAATCTTTGTGACCTTAAAAGACACAGGCAGAAAGACTGCACAGGCTAGATAAAGACGCTTAAGATGCGAGTTTGTAGCGGAGTTTGTAACTGGCTCCTGATGGAGACGAGGCAAAAAAAAATCCTTTTCTTTGAAGAGTGTGGCTGATACAAACACACACCTGGTCCTGGCGCACCGTGCAGAAGGACTCGTCCGTCGACTCAGAGGAGAGGGACACGGAGTGAATTTTTGTTAAACGGGACTGCAGATCCAGCTGCACGCACGCATGAGCAAACACGCGCACACGCACACACACACACACACACACACACACACCCCAGAGTGCCTGATAAGGTCAGCTGTAGGAGGAACTACATTCTCTGCTCCTGATATTGTGTGGACTATGAGGAAAAGATAACAAGTTAAGAGAATAAAAAATCTGGTAGGCCAACTTTCCTTGTTTCCCTTGTCTTGTGACCATGGGGAACAAAACCAAACGTGTCTCACCAACCATTTTATGCTATTCTTCAGTAACACCAAAATGCTGAAAATATGATGCATCTTTGTACTGCATTCATTTATCAGCAAGAACCAGGGCAGGTTGTCAATGCTTTCTGAGCAATTCCTTTTTGTGTACGTGTGTCTAATGAACTGTCAACAACAGGTTAACGTGCGCATGCACACACATGCGTGCCCATTCACAACTCCAGGTCCACCCAAAACAGCCCAAGCAAGTTCCCAGTTTCAGTTAAATGCAGCACAAGAAAAACTCGCCCTCTCTGAGAATGTTCAACTACCTTCTCTTTTGTTGAGAGAAGCTGAGTGACTGAAAACATATCTTTTGGACTAAATGCACTACAATTAGAAGGCAATTTTTTAAACCAGCCTATCAAATGTCTAATAACAGACTCTAGATTGTCCCACGAATATGCTTATGCCTACCAACAACAAAAAACTAAATAAACAAACAAAAAATAGCAAAGTGTCTCTCCATAAACTACTTGTTGGAAAGTGAAGTCATGTTAACACCTCTTACCTCGGACATGGTGGAGCAGAGTGTGGCCAGCTGGTCTGAGGTAGACTGGTGCAGTTCTGGCCCCATCCAGGCCTGCCTGAGGCGCTCCCTCTCCACAGTCAGAATGTTGTGAATGGACTTCAGAGAGGAGTGGACTGTACAGGAGGAATGATGTATACAGGTTACACGAGTGACGTACACTGCCCTGGCAACTAAACTATGCAACAGTGATTTTCATCTATAGAGTTCATATCGTCATCAAGATGCGAGTCATGTGCCGTCTTTGTTTTACTCACGGCTTTACCACCCAAGTCAAAAAAGCATTTCATTCATGCAGAGGATGTATACCTGCACATTACACACTGACTTTATCCATCTGGGTCTACTAGACTGGTAGAGCATATACGCAGAGAGGCCAGCACAGACAATTTTGTCATGGTGGATTATCCCGTGACCCATATTACAGATGATATTACAGATGATGTTGATATTTCATTCCACATTCCCTTGTACCACCATCTCCCACACCTGAATCACTGACCTTCAATGGATGTACAGTAGAGTAAACCTCACCCTTGAGCTTGCACTCAATTTTTAATACATCACTATAGCAATGTAGCACTGTACCAGCTCAGTCAAAACTACTGTAGTAGATCAAAACTTGACAGTTCAGTGTAGTGTGCAGTTCACCGAGTACCAATGCAAAACCAGTCAATACGTATGAAACAATGATTGGATGCCTTGATGCATTCTAAATTAAAGATCTGGACGAGGCTTATTTGACTGGCTATCTGTTCAGTAGAGTTGCAGAATTAGGATGTGTTCATATAGCTTCATGGACATAGGAGAACACATTGAAAAATCAAACAAATCAAACAATCCTGAATCTGGACAAGACTGACTTCACAGGCCAAGTTTTAACTTGTATTCTGTACCTCGTGTGGAGAGAGCATGGATGTCCTGCTGGAGCTGCTTGCCCTCAGGTGAGACGGCGGTCGGCGTGGAGAGCTGGGAGAAGACGAAGTCAGGGATGGACTGAACGGACACACCCAGGTGTGATGTGTTGCCCAGCTGAGCTGTGTTCCCCAGGCTGTTGGAGGAAAACATCTGAGGGGAAAAGGTACCTCTTTAGTATTAAGGTACTACATGCCCAGAGTGTTTTCAGAGAGCTGATCTAACCCTCCACCCTTTTAGATTTACTGAAGATCTGAGAAAACAATAATGCTAAAATTGCACTACAGTAAAAGAGAACAAGGTGCATATATTATGAGTAAGAAACAAAGCCAGGAAAAAAAAAAAAAAATTCATGCCATGCTGAGGTAAGTTAAACCTGCTGGTCAGACTTACCGGTGTGTGGGACTGAGAGCGCGAGTGACCCCATTTCTTTACAGTCTTTTTCTTTGGCTTGTCCAGAGTGAGATTCTAGAATAGACAGGAGAGACCACTTTTTCAATGCAGAATTCAGACACATCTGTTCATCAGGACAACTGAGCACTACAGTACAAAGAAATGTCTATTCTTCCACACCCATACACAGAAAGACAATTGCCACCAGACAAGACAAATCTAACCACACCCACAAAAAGGTTTTGTGGTGCATAAGGTTATTTTGTGTGACTTGAGCCTATCATTTTCTACATTTAAAATCATCTCCATTCTCCAAATACCACACAGGCTATTTAAAGTTAGATGAGGTAAGGCGGGATTTCAATTCTTTTGAAACACAAAGGCTTTTTGACTAGACCTGAAGGTCCTGCCACACATGAATGAATGAGGAGTGAGGTGAAGGCTCACAGGCAAAATGTCAGACACACAGTGTGTGGGGTGTAAGGGAAAGAGTGTATATGACCAAGTCATTATATAACCAATATTTCTTAGGACTACCCTCTTTTAAATCTGAACACAAGTGATCTTGCAACAGCTCCAACATCAAAAGCTCAAAATCCTTCCTTCCCCTTAAAAAAACAATTCATTAGTTTTAAAATCAGGGTGATTGATCAAAAATTTACGGCAGGATTTTGACTTCTTTAAAACATGTGGCAGGTGTGGCCTGGGCGTACCTGCATGCTGATGCGTTGGTCCAGGTCGGAGTCTGTGACGGGCAGGCCACCCTCCAGCTGCTGGAGCAGGCGACCCAGCTCAGACAAGTCCAGCTCACACCGGTTCAGCTCTGAGATGTCAGGGGTCAAAAAGGAGAATAAATTTGAGAAAAACAGACTTCTTTCCAAATGCCACAGTACATACTGCCTGTACACTAACCTTAACTGAAAAGAATTACTTTAGTACATCATTTTAGAGAAAGCTGAAACAGAGCTACACTTCAGAAAGCTGAGCAGTGCTAAAAATGTATTCTGTACACATATACGAACAATACAAATTCCACAACAATTCATAACAATTGCACTGTAATAGTTGGGAAAATTGCCAAATTAGCAGGGAAATGCATGATAAGTGCAGCATTGCTAATAAGTACATAGAATATTACAAATAGTCATGCTAAAGACTCCACTAATAAACAAAAACAGCTGCACCAAACTGATTCAATGCCAAGACAGAAGTGAGGCAAAACATACCCTTGGTGCAAGTGTCTGCCTCGGTTGTCTGCTGAAGCCAGGCGGACACTTTTTTGTTGACTCCAGTGGAGGTAGGGGAAGGCTGCTCTAGGTCTGCACAAAGAGAGGCCATGCTATGGTATTGAGGAAGCTGAGAGGGGGAGAGAAAGACAGGATGACAGAGGTGTGGGGTGGGGAGGGAAGGAAAGAAAAGAAAGAGGAGGTGGGGAAGAAGAGAGGAGAGACAATAAGTGTTTAGATAAAGAGAGGAGATCAGAAATAATAATCTACAATATTATTGAAAGAATATTTTAACCAAGTGTTTCTATCAGTTATTTTAGGGGTGAGGCTGAAATTGTTTATAATACAATAAAAAAGTTATTTAGAGGCTTTTTAACCTAAGGAAACTGTCAATACTAGTAAAAGATCAGATCCCATGTCCATCTTACACACTGAACCTATGACCCCAGTAGATCTGGCTCTTCCAGTTAACTGAGGAACTCATGAGTGTCCTTCAGGCCTCACTAACAGCCAGGCTTGGCACTCACCATAATGCAGGACATGGTCCTGTTCCTCTGGGCAAGGCTAGCCATGGCAGGCAATGTGCTGGAGCCTGAGGAGATGGCATGCAGCACCCCCTGGTGGAGAGTCATGGCCTCATTCTTTTTATAGATGCGGTGGGCAGACAGCTTGGTCAGCCAGATGTAAAAGAGGTCATGAGACTTGGCCTGTTTCAATACACAGACGTACAGAAACAAACATTCATGAAAATCAGTCTTGAGCAGCCTTGATTGAAAATGGTTTCCAGAATGTTCTGAGAAACGTACAATTGAGAGATCTGGCAAAGAGAACAGAACCTTTGAGCCAGATTTGCCTTTGACAGGTCTCAATTATATGCCTAATTATTACATTTCATTGCTAAATGCTGCCGACCAAATTGTTGTGTGCACTTGTAAAACTCTATAAATCAAAGCCACAGATCAAAGAATAGCATCAAAAACATGCCATAACAACTACACTACAGCCCTTCAAATGAAGTATGACAGGAGTAGATAATTGCTTTGCAAGTTCAGTTCCCAGCTGTTGACGCACCTTCATGTGATATATACTGTGGCCAGCATCCAGGTCAATGCGCTTAGACTTCTTATTAATGGACATGACTGCAAGACTGACATCTAATGATCCATGAATCTTTCCTTTCAGAATCTGTTATCAAATAAAAAAAAAACACTTAAACATCTCGCAAGTTATCCATTTCAAACATTTGAAAAAGAGCAAATAAATAAATAGCTCACTCATGCATGGTGTTTGTCTACACATGTAAATAATTGCTGAGTACATACATACCTCACTTGGGGATTTTGCATATCTGAGGATTCCTTTCTCCAGATGGAAATATCTCTGATGAGCCATAAAGGTGTCAGTGCATTAAACACAGAGCAACTAGCAACTTCTTTTTAAGGCCGTCTCAAATAATCACAATCTTTCCACACTCAGCACACTTACACTTCTACTGTATTTTTTCTGTTTTGTAAATCATTCTCAAAATGTCAGACAAATACAATAATTACACTCGTCATACTCTCCATGGTACTTAAAACGGGTAGACTAGAACTGACTATCGTCATGCTCACAATTATTGTACTTGTAATGTACTTGTATAATATGCCCACCCTGTGCCAGCCCTTAAGGGGATACTTCCTCTTCTTCATCATGTAGCCCTCACAGATGCCAGGCATATTTATTTGCAGGGTCACGCCAGGCACTGTGCCTGTTGGATGGATGTCGTTCATGACCTCCCAGTCCCTGGAGTTCTGTGGATTTTAGAGGAGGAATGGAGAGGAGAGGAGACCAAAAAAAAACAGTGCATCCCTTAGTGGCAGTGGAGGAACATCTCCCAACACATTATTGCAGAGTGGCTCTCACAAAAATGGTAGCCTACCACCGAGCAGTCGAGGGGATTGCTGACAATGTAACAACAACGGTGTTCACAGCTGTTAGGCAGGGTCCTTTTTCCAAAAGCATAGCTGCTTACCAGTATCCATTGCCAACCAAATTTATTGCCATCTGGTTAGCAGCTATGCTTTTGGGAAATGGACGCCAGGGCGATAGGTTTGTTGTTACCTTTTGATTTTTGAGATCGCCTGCTAAGACCTCAAGAGGTACCCACTGTCACATAACAGGGACTAGTGAAAATTACTATACGTTCCATTTCAAGAGCTATAATCTCGCCCTGGTATCAAAACTTTCGAAAAAAAAAGTTCGAGCCAGGTCCACCATAGTGTTAGGTGTTATGTATAGTGCATTCGCAGCCCTGTTATCCATGTGTGCCTGCTCACCTGGCGGGAGTGCCTTGAGGAGCCAGTGCTGCCATCTCTGCAGCTGGAGGGATTCACTGAAGATGGGGATGACTTATCCAGGCCACCAATCAATGACTGACTGCTGCTGAGGGTTCCACTCCGGTATTCCATGGTGGCGGGTGGACAATGGATTTCTAGTTAGGCAGATGTTCTCTCGTCAGCTACTTTTCATTGCCAATGAGGTGAAATGATTCTGTGAAATGAAGAGCAAGTCCAAGTACAGTACAACAAAATAACAGAAAAAACATGACACACACACATGACACAAAAACAATACAGGGCATCAGATTGCACAATGTTGCTGTTTGCTGCAGCATTTCATAAAAATCATTAGTTGTGAACTGTTCACTTTTCTGAATAAAAAGATCAGGAAATGCTAACTCTGACCCATCTCAGACATCAGATAAAACCTGGAAACCCTTAAAGCCTGTTGTCAGCCTCACCATTCAGGTTTGAGAACTTTGTGCCTTGCGTGTGTTTCAACAGAAGAGCTTCAACAAGAAAGAAAAACAAACTCAAAACAGTAAAATCAGACAATAAGAGTGACAACTGGCCTAGTTTCCCATGTAACTACAGGTATGCATTTCAAGTGGCTTTCATGTCCCGGAAAGGACATCTTCGAAAGTTTGCTTTCCTGAGCTCATACATACCTAACCTCATCCAAAGTGACATAGCAGTTTCATACAACCTTTACTTGTTCTACCGGAAGTCAAATAGTGAAATCAAAAACTCTAAACTAATTTTACACTAAACACGAATTGTACCCCACCCGTCACAGTTGGCTATTCCAAACAGGTATCTCTGTGCTGACTCAGTCAACACGACCGTCTTAGAAAAGGAGGGACTGGACATAAACACAATGAAAACTATTAGGGCAGCACCTAGAGAATGAAACTGGGTTACCAACACCCAACAGCTCCACCCGATGCCTAAGGTGATCTCTGATTTTTCATCTATATGGACAAACCCAAGTAAGTTCCAGTTGGAACAAAAAAGGGCCTCATCATTTTGGTTTGCATAAATTGGCCTTTCAACTGTCCATCACTAAGTGTCTGTCCATCATTGCTGATCTTAAAAGGCGGCAGCTGAATCAGGCCTTGATATGGTACAGACCTATGCCAGGCCAGTGTGTTCATTAGTGATCATAGATTCTGTCCAAACAACCACTACTTTTGGATACTTGTATGTGTTCTAGGTGTTTTAAGTAACCTTGCACAAGACAAATCAGAAATGCTTACAACCAAAACAATAGCCTTCTCAACAACACATGCCTCAACACACACCAGGAGACAACAGCCTGAGTCAGATGTTATGAAAAGATGAAACATCACAATAGTGGAAATATGTGTCACAGCAATACATAAGCATGAACCCAAAAATAAACTAACATTAAAATCCTCCTCCTTTTAGGAGTGCCAATTCACAATACTGTCTGAAGCCTGAAGAAAAGACTGGTGAGTATTTGGAGATAATTGGTATAATTGGTCAACACTGCAGTCCCACTCTACCAAATGCAAGAAGAGTGAAATACATTCAAGCTGATGACTTCATCTTGACTGAATCTAAGGAATGTGGTTCACCCAGTCACAGAACATGACAAAGAACACACTTCATGAATCCAGCACAGAGGTTGCAGTTGTGTGATTAAACAGTCTGGGCTGTGGACTAACAGCTTATGCCACTGTATAGGCCATCTGATAATTCATAAGGTATACATGATTAAGGCCAGCATTGCAGAAATAAACCCAGATTACATCACTGCAGCTTCCAGAGACAGACAGTAATATGTAGATGAGATCAAAGTCCAGTCACTGGGGGCTGGTGCTTCAATACAAGCACTTTCTGGTTTAATATCCTTTAGCTGGACAATGAACTACAGCTACTGAGACAGTGCAGAGCCAAGCACATTAAAGCCACCAATGTCTGTAGCTGGATGCATGTGACATTACTGCAAGGTCTTTCAAAACATTAGCTCTGTATAGCCACAAGGCCATTTATCCAAAGAGCCATTTGAAAACCAGAATCTTTTTCAATGTCCATCATCACTGAGAAAGTTTACTATAATGTGGATCCAGTCTTGAAATTAAACAACTTCATATGCCAGCTCGAGTTGTGCCACATCCTAGCTGGTGTTAAGGATTTTCAGGAGTCTCAGTTCTAATGCTGGAAGGACACATTTTGTGCATGTGTGATGCTGCTGGAATGTATGTTATGAGTGTCCTTGCTGAATTCTTTCAGACTGGAAAGAATATAACCAAATCATATTAAACTGCTGATAGAGGACAAAAGAATATTTCAGTAATTGAAAACAGGATCTTTAAATGCCTCATGGTCAGGGGTCTTTTATAGTAAACACAGTACAGAAAATTACAGTTATGTTACAGAAAATGATATGCCTGAAAAGATATTACAGTCTCAGTAGATGTTAATGAACTTCGTGGTCTATTCAAGAATGGTTCCACCATCTTGACTCTATGGAACCTATTTCAAGTAGGGCAGACTACAAGACTTAATGGGCTCCTGACCAGTTGAGTAGTCTGAGTGAATATGAAGACTTCATACACTTGACATAGGACAATTTACAATGCCTTTCGGTCAGCTGAGCTGTTCCTGTCTGCAGGCATTATAAATTAATTATTTGATTTGAGAGAAATGTGCAAAAACATGGTGCAGAGATCAAAGGCTACATTTTGTAAAATGTACAAAGTAAGGCATTTGCAAATAGGAATTGTTGTATAAGACCTTTGTGGTGAAGGAAAAAAAAAGTGTAAGACATCAGCCATGGTAATCCATTCCTAGCAAATCGACAGCCAATTTATTTAGCTGGAGCCAGTGACAAACAGCAGTGAATGAGCGTATACGATTCCCCTTCCTCCATCAAGTTCAATATGAGGCTGATGTCTTCCTCCTCTCTAAACACAAGTTGCACTTCTCCCAAACCATTTGGCATTTCACTGCATCAGTTTCAACGTGAGCAATCTGAAGATATGCCATTTGTAATTCGTTATTGTTGGCACAAGCTAGACCTCTTCATTGAACACAATTTATGCAAACATCCACATTTTATCTCGATGTCAAATCGAACAAGACAAAACTTGCGTGAATCTCACGCAGCTCCACGTACCCAACCTGTTTAACTAGTCATTCACACCCTTCTCGGGGCGTTAAGTTTGTAAGATAGAAGAGTATCGACATGGTTGTGTACATCGTTTCGGCTACTGTGTCACAAATTGTATAAAATCCAAGTACTTTGTAAATGAGCTAAGCATTGAACTGAACGTTACTGTTTTCAATAGGACCCTTAAAATGACGAGGTCTGAAGCGCATCCTTCGCTCATCCTAGGCCTAAATAAATTTAACTTTGTTTACACGTGGTGTGGACTGCTCAAACGGAATTTAAACCAGTTGATATAGAATCTGTTTTGGACGCAAGTTATGCTCAAGACAAAGGCTGAAATATGGGCTGATTTGATGCACACTTGAAAAAGGAAAGGTAACATCCTTGAATTTACGTTTCATTCCTGGACATCTGGCCTTCTTGCTAACAAAAACATGAATGCTCCATGGCATCTTCAGTTTACAAAAAACATATCAATGTGGGAGGTATTGCTATCAATTTCCCAAAAACTATTAGTTGCAAAAACATTGGAATATTACCAAACGCACGCAGCAACACATCATCAGCAACGTAGAATTTATATTTAAGTATGTCATTGATAAATAATTGTTTAAAGGATTGTTTTGATTGGCAATAGCATGATGTGTAGTATTTGAAAATATGCTCTACCTGCTCTGTAGTCCTGAAGCGTTGTTGTACCGTGAACCTGAGAAACTAACTTCTCAAAGTGCAAGCCACCAACTTTCTTTTCCCAGTGTGAAATTGAACGCCTACGTCATTACACTCCTGGTTGCTCACCTGTGGATTAGGGAGGTGTGACTTCAGCTACTCTTGAAGCCGAAGCATGATTTCTCCACCCCACCCCATCCCCCACGTTTACAGATGACCCCGATACACTGATGCGCTCTCTTTAAAACGCACGCAAGCATAGCGTAAGCTATGAGAATATGTGAAAAATTGGCAGTTCCATAAACCTGCAGTTTCAGTTGCAGTTTGACTGCAGGTTCACATATTTTTCAGTTTTTCTGTTGAAGTGTTGAAGTCAGTCATACCCAACTTGTTTTCTTTGGTTTGGTTTGGGGTAGAAGAGTGAGTGTTTGTGAGAGAGAATGCATTTCATTTGCTTCATCTCAAAACAAACCTGCAGAAAAATGTTTCTGAAACTATGATCATGCAAAGGTCATAGGCCTACTTATTGAATTTAAATTTGATTTTAGCCTCTAGTTTTGGCTCTTTTTAGATTGTGCTTATGCAACAGCCTTTTTTCAGATTTTCATGCAGTTGCACATGCAATGTTTCACAGAGGTGCCAGTTGGAATTGTTGCATGATGATCTTTCACTCTCTCTTTTTTTTACACACTCACACACACACACACACACACACACACACACACACACACACACACACACACACACCAACAACTCAAACGAGCAGAACAAAACAAACAAACAAAAAAAAACAGACACCTTCTCTCCAAATCACACTCTCTTGTCATATCACACTCTTTGCCTGGTCAACTGTTGACTGTCCTCCAGAGGGGACCAGCTGGACTATGTGAGGACACGTGTCCTGCAACCACAATCCTCTTAGTCTAACATCCAGAATAATGGGATTCTTCCATCCTGCCAAACTGGAAAAACCTTCCTTGAAAAGAACTTCCTTGAAAACCTCTACTATGCCGAGGACACTGTCACAACCAGTGGGAATTCACTCTGCCATCTTGGGAATGGTAAGAATTTGTTTTGCTCTGCCCCCCCCTTCCCCATTTCTGGTTGAGCCAGTATCAGTGGTATCGATAGCCTTGAGCTACACAGCCATGGATGGCGGCCTCGCCTCTGGGTGACTTGACAACACAAACTAATACTAATACATGAGGTCACTGATGGCACACCTTTATGAATTTTACACATGAAAGGAAGTGGAAGGACAACATGAGTGTACAGTGTTAGTGTGTAATATTTTGTAGGTTGTTTCCATAGCACTGTTTGATGTTGACATTATTTTTCATCCTTCGTCCATTTCTACTTTCAGGGGTTCATCCCCTATCTTTTCATGCTCTGGCTGCTTCTTATGTTTCTCCCTTTCTAACACAGGTCAAATACATACATAATTGTTCTATGTTGTTATCTATGTGTCAAGTTTTGTAGACCATAGCAAGCATTGCACAATGTGTGCATCAAGTATATTTACTGTAGTGCTAGAGTTATGAGCAAGGCTGTCTAAAGCATTTTAATTATTTTATTAATTAATAAAAAGCAAAGTGTGAAAGCACAAGTATTCAACGCATATTTATGTTGACAACAGATTGTATTCAATTACAGAGGAGGTATGGTAAATGTTTTGAATTCAAGGAGAATATCATCACTAGGACTGTCAGTGTAAGAGCAAGCCCTGGTACATTTCCAGGCTGACTCAAATCTTTGGTATGCCAGGTAGCCCATAAAGGTACTGGCAGAAAGAACTGACAGAGAGATGTACATCTTGTATCTTCTCCCATAAAAGGACAGGAAGGAAGTCCATAGCAGAGAATTATTTGACTTGACAATGATATTGATAAACAACTCTTTTCTACAAATTATGGGGCGCTGTCTGATTGTGAAAGTGTGTCAGGGCAGATATGCCATTCCTATAGTGTACATTACAATAGTACAATAAGTACTAGCCATAGTGTGAACAGACTGAATTTAGGAGAGCAACATTATGCAACAATTTGCCACATCCTAAGACAGATTTCTATTAGGGACATGCTGAACTATCAGTAGGCTATAGTGATGTTAAGGACAGACAGAACACACGCATCATGTCCACTGGCTATTTAGACACGGCAATACTTCATATAAGCCCATTTTGCAAACTGTACCTCAAGGAACACATCAGTCTGTATTTTAGCAATGTCTAGTTGTGTTTGTAAGGCTTTTAACATGCTGTTTCAATTGCATTCCAACTAATTACAATTTAATGTGTGTGACTACAGTACCCAACAGGAAAAGCCCTCTGTACAAACTAGTTTTCTAATGAGAGAGGTTGAGTAGCTCTTTTGAAAGGCTATTCAGTGGTCATCCAGTGAAAATTAAATTTACATTTCCAGAGGAAATTAAATGCAAATCTGCAAGCATGTTGCACTTTTTAATTTCGTTCTGCAGAGTTTGCACTTATTGTAACGCAGGAACCACCATTCTGACAAACAATCTGAGCAGCCTGAGAGTTACTGCTAAATAGAGAATAATGATTAACCTTTCCCATATTGAAACAATGTTATTGAATGGACTACCAGTGAGCATTCATATAAGGGGTAGTGGGAACTTACTCAGATCTATAAGCAAGAGTTGTTCAAATTACAAGTGTCAAAAAGGCGAAAGAATAATTGCGTCAAATATTTGTTCTCTGCTGTGGTCAACATACAGTATTTGCATGTTCTTCTCACAAATGAGTTGGCATCTGTGTCAGCTTCAGACGTGCTCAAATTCCATTTGTTTGGCAGACCAGTCATTTTACACAACAGCAGTGGTACTATGCTGCCAAGCACTATTCAGATGATTGGAAGCAAGCATGCTGGAAAGCCTCGGTTGAGGACATCCATACGTGCTTTTTTTATGTAACATGTTACATATACTGTAGTTCTGGGGGCCCGTGAGCATTTATGCAACAGTGTTTTGGAAAGCTGGTTTTATTAAGAGCCCATACCTGTCAGTAGTCTAATGTTTCAAGAGGAACAAGTGGAAAGCACAATAGACCCTGAAAAGTCAGATTTACAGCAGCTGCCTTAAGAGTGAAAGTCAGTTGAGGAATGACCATGGGGTATATTTACTGAAAGGATAAAGACTGGAGAGGGAAGAGGGCAGAGATTTATTCAGAGTCTGATGTGTTGGTTTAATTGTTCTAAAAATTGCCATCACATGTTCAATAGCTAATGATGGCCTAGCCCCGAAACGCCTACGTTTGTGGACATGGTCCAATAAACCTGTGTTAAAGAAGTTATAGTAAGTGTGGTTTCTTAAGTTTAATAAATGATAAATGTCACACACACACACACACACACACACACACACACACACACACACACACACACACACACAATCATGTACCAAGTGACTGGACATGGTTATATGAAACAGTACCAAACTGTAGCATATTTCACAAGAGTGTATTAAGTGTATAACAATGCAGAGTCCTGTTGAATAGTCACAATGACAGTGATAATAAAGGCATTTCTATTGTGTGTCTATTTCCTCTCATAGATGCCATGGCAATCAGCTACTGCATCTCTACCAGCCATAAATCACAGCAGGGCTTCCCACATTACCACCACTGAAGCTTGCCTAAGAGGTATGTGTGCTTGGTCATGATGAATGTCAGCATTCCCCGTATTCGATTATTCACTCTCCTTTGCCGATTTTTATCATTGTGTGTGTGTGTGTGTGTGTGTGTGTGTGTGTGTGTGTGTGTGTGTGTGTGTTGAGTGTTAAATCTTTAAGTAGGTTAAACAACCACAAAACATACATTCACTTAATTCCCTTCAACAGCTGCATTTGTGAGATTATTAAATAAAATTGACTTCTTGAATTAAACATACACTGTGTAAGGTTTATGTTTATGTTTGTATTTACATGTACAGCAACACATTTTAGAGTTTACATTTTTCACTGCATAGTTTATAGTTATATTAGTACACCTTAACATTGCTCGTTTTTAGAAAGGTTATTCTGATTTACAGTACATAAGCCAAGGTGTGTTGCCTGTACCCAGTTTCTGATCATATCAGTAAATGGTGGATCCTGAGGATAAAGTTCAGCCTGATGAGCACATGCAAGGTCACTCATGATGAGGTCAAGACCTTTACCCTCACCTGACTTTGCACATGAGGTCAGAGGTGAACCAGCTATTTGAACCATGACCTCTGAAGTCTGCTGTCTGTAGTACATACCAATGGAAGAAAAATAGCCATAGCTATAACAAATTCCTTTCACCTCAGGGTAAAGATGCACCTATGCAAGCAAACCTCTCAGCAGCTACATTCTTCAAGTCCTTTCTTTTTGTCTTCCTTCCTCCGCTATGTAGAATGCAGGTCAGGCTCAAATTATCAGATTGTGAAGACAAAGTGCAAACTTGAGGGGCTGAAGTCAAATGGCCCTCTTCTGGTAATTAAATGTAATGGCTTGGTGTGTACAACTTCCCAATGTTTCGGGACTTCATGGAGGAAAGACAAGTGTCCAACAGGTGGCAGTAACACACTAGAGGTGGTAAATAAACTGCATGTTTACTGTAAGTCATTAGGTGGAAGCACATACAACCATAACGATTGTTCTCCACCCTCAAAAATCCTTAAAAGCATGCCTAGATGATTTAGACTTTGTCTTACATACCAAACAACTTTTATGTTGGAATGTCATAACTAACCAGTTCGTGGTAAAAATAAATAGCATTTTTTTTTCAGGCAGATGGTGTAGACACATACAGGAGTAATTAATAATGGCTAATGTTATCAACACCATAGTACCTGTGGACAATTATAATGTTGAGAAAGACAAAGTGAATAAATCAAATATGTTTATTTTCTTAAACATATAAAAAATCAGTTTCTTTCATATTTTACAAAATTAACCAAGATGTACATTTGGATAAAAAAAAGAAAATTTTCTTTTATATGACACACAAAACAATTTGAACATTTCTTTTAAAAGACAAAAACCTTACCAGTAGAATATAAATTCAACTGTGAAGCGTAACTGTCTACTGCTCCACTGTATCAAATTTACCTCTAAATAGTCTTGAACATCAATATTTATTTGCACATACACAAATTATACAAAATTAGATTGCTGGAGTATGTGGAGCTTCAAATAGTTATTGTTCGACTAGTCATCAAAAATGTTAAAAAATCCCTGACCTACCAAACAAGACTGATAATAAAACTCTTTATTTCATATTACATTTTTCATCTTATTTTCATTTTTTTCACTCCCTTGATCTGAGCACCAGTATGATTTCAATCATAGAGGGTTTTGTCTACCATGGAGACAATTTAACCAATCATAGTCCAGTACAAACTGTCAAAGTAACTGTAGCATTGCAGTCACCATGGTTGCCAAAGGAACTGTGGACTTTATATGTAAACTATTTACTTTGTACAAAAGCACAACAATTTGGTGCATACAACTGACAAGAAGCCTCAGTATGTCTCTTTTGATTGGTTAAAACACTACCTGCTTGTGCTGACTATAGGTATTAATTATTGAACTGTTAATGTAGGTTACAGTGGACCATGGAGTGTCCTCTGAGAATCGGATATCTCTTCTTTCAGGGGGACATTGATTATGTATGGAAGCTGACCTCCACACTGCACTATATGAGTTAGTGTGTGTGTGTGTGTGTGTCTGTGTGTGTCATTTATCCCTTGTAGAGCTGGAGGCTTTAATGTGTGCTATGGAATATCAGATGTATCATGTCTGCTGAAATCAGCATTAGACAACACATGTGCTCTGGTATAGTATCAGCCATGTGCTGATACTATTTGGCTGTGATGGATTTTATGTGTGTAAAACTTTCCTGTTTCCTTATCTGTCACACACTCACATTTTAAAATTTTATGTGCAGGTAAGTCTGACTGTGTCTGTGTGTATGTGTGAGTGTGTGTGTAGGAGGTGTGTTTGTAGAATTTGCCTAGGTGTTTTTTTCAGAGTTGTTTGCAGACAAATGAGGACATGATCAGTCCACTCCATGTTGTAGTCTCCATTATTGGGATCTCTGCTTGTTTTCATCGCTGGTCTGTGTACCAGGGAACAGTTCTGGGTTCTCGGCCAGCGTGGCACGGATCCTCTTTTTCTCCTTGAAACGGCCAGAGTGGGACACTTTCACATGGCGGCCCTTGGTGGCCGTCTTGTCCACAATCTTCTCGAGGCGAGCATTGAACTTGCTATCGTCAGGCTGCTCGCTCTCGCTCGTGTTGCAGCCATACTCAGCAGGGATCTCGTATAGGACTTTGGGCTCTGACTTCTTTTTCCTCAGGAAGGTGAGCTTCCACCAGCTAGGGGCCGGCTCAGTCATCTCCACACACCAGGATGGACCAGACAGGAGGAGAGACCTACAGATGAGACACAGAAAGCATGTGAGAAGAGTGTGTGTGTGTGTGTGTGTGTGTGTGTGTGTGTGTGTGTTTATGATACATTCATGAGAATTAGGACATTAGATGGGTAGATGTGTAAAACCTAGGAAGTCTGAGGGTTTACTGAAGCCAGTAATGATAGTTGATCCAAATGACTGAAATGATTGTTCGTCCAAATGATTAAACTCCACTTTCAAAGGCATGGATTTGCTTTACTTTGTCACTTATTTTATTAGCTAATTTAATAATGAATGTTATTAGCTTGTTAGCATGATAAACTTGGGTTGGCCTGTTAGTCTATCAGCTCCTACATGCTGCCACTGGTGAACAAGGATTGGACAAGCAGAACATTGACATCATTCCATTAAGCATATCAAGATGACCTAAAACCTCACCTTCACCAGTGATATGGGTCACACCTACTCCACAGTATGCCAGTGTGGCCTCATAGATAATAAAAATGTGGGGGGTTGTGGGGAGGGGACTGAGCTGCTGGATTACTGTAATACACGTGCGAAACTTGAGCTAGCCATGGAGAAGCTAACGTGGCTTTGCCATACAGATCTGGACCAGGGTGCGGCGAGGGCTTCTGAATTTTTCAGTGTTACTCAATAGGCACCATATGGTGGCCCGTGCAGACTAGCCGAGGGTTGGGTTTCAGGCCTGTCTTGTGTTTCACGAAAAACCTCTAAGCAGCTGACTCAGTTAGCGAGATGAGCTAATGGCTAATCCACGTTAGCAAGTGGGAACATGAGTCTTTGTGCAAGGTGTGAGGTCAAGGAAGGGTTGGGGCTTCTACCACTCAACTGGTGGAAAGCAGTCAGTGGCAGGTCATAATTGGGTCACTGCTAGATGTAAATCTGTGAAGTGAGCAAGAACATTTTAACAATAACTGTTCAAATATTTGCTGTCATATACCAGCATTTCCCAGCTTGAGGAGTTCAAGACAGATTCATGTTTGTGTCAATCCTGTGCCATACACAGACCATGCTGTTAAGAAATAGATGGATCCAGGTCCATGTTGAATAACTATGAATTCTTCTGTCTGGAGTGGAAGTGTATGTATGTGAGGGTGTGTGTGGGTGTGTATGTGAGGGTGTGTGTGGGTGTGTATGTGTGGGTGTATGTGTTTGCCTACACCTGCGTTTTTTTACCATAGGAAATGAAACAGATGAGTTGGAAACCCAAGAAAGTTTATTTAATAAATGTGCTGTTATCACACACACACATACACACACAACCTCTCCCACCCTCTTTCTGTTTCACTACTACAAAGACAGCAGAGCTGAGCAAATACAGGGATTTACACAATGTTCAGGGACATGTGTTTACACACAATTTTATGTCACACAAAAGCACACACATTTACACTCATATTGCTTCGACCTTCCTCTCACTCTCACACACGCACACACGCACACACACACACACACACACACACACAGACACACAGAGAGAGAGACAAAGGCCATGGCATTGTGCCTCATTCTTTTCAGTAGGAAGGAGTGGACTGTTTCCCTCAGGTTACCAGGCAACAGTGTGGACATTTCCATACCAGTATGTGGTGCTAGTCTCTGTTGATGACTTTTGCTCCCTCTGGGATGAGCTCTGAGTTTATGCATCAGCAAACACAGCCCAGTGGCCAAACCGGGACTGAAAACAACACATGGCTTGCGCCTGGGAGCTAATGTGTCAGTCTTTTGAAACAGTGCTCAGGATAGCTGGCAGTTTGCTAGATGGATAGTCGTACTGTCTATGAAATAAAGAGCACTTAGGTTTGCAAGACAAGCTATTCGCAATAGAAAACAATGACATTAAATCCTAATCGTTCCCAAGCAGTCCAATATAACCATAAAGCATTTGTAGTGGGATGACTGTAAAAAAGAAAGGGCAATCAGAAGTCTGGATCATATTGAAATCTTCCTGATACAGCAAATCAAATAACAGGAACAAAGTGGACTGCTGTTCCATGGGGCAAAACAGAAGAGGCTCTCAATTTGAATGGATTTATGACACTAAGCCTTAGTATTAACTCAAAAGTACAAGTTGTCTTTATAGGAAGTGCACACACACATAGACACATGCACTTGCATACATATTCTTATAAGCACAGAGGCACATCTATACACACATGTGCAACATGGATGCATACACTCATATTATCTCTTGCTCATAAACAGATTCTTAAACACACATCCATACTCACACACACACACACACACACACACACACACCAAATCCAGCATATAATTCCTAGTCACATTAACCCAGTTTAATGGTTTTGAGATAAAGCCTCATGAGACTATTTCTCTGTCTTAAAGGGCAAAGCCAATGTGCGCTTTTGTGGCAGAAGCTCCTTGGTGGAGAAGGATTTTTTCCCCTTTACCCATTACAGCCTGATATCAGGACAATCTGATAAAAGGATGATGTTTAGATGAACTTTGAAACAATTGCTGTTTCCGGCCTAAGTTTCAACCACAGTACTTCCTAGTCACGTTTGCAAATCATGCAAATCAAACACGGACACACTTACAGAACCTTACTTGTAGGGACACACACACACACACACTCTTACACATACACGTGCGTGCCCACACAGACACACATACACATACACACATACAAAGGCACACACTTTGGTGAGAAAATAACAGACCATAATATACTACTACTATGCACATGAATGGGGCAAACACAGGCAGGGTTTAATATACTCTTCTACAACAGAAGGTAACAAACCAGAACGCACTCCTGTGGTTTTTGCTTTCCCATACAAGATGAAGGCACTGTATTCTCCATATGTAGATATTAAGATCTCATATTTACCATTTTAGCATCATATTGGTAAATGTAATTCAATGAAAAGCAAAAATACTGTAAAATTTGCCATCATATTACAGACCAATGCAATGTCAGCATATAAAACCTTGTACATTAAGCATATTGCATGTTATTGCTGGTAAGAAAGGTGATATGTGAGTATGCATGTACGCATAGCCTTCATCTGTGTATCATACAGGGACAGGGTTCTATAGGATTTTTCTGGTCTAAGGCACTTGAGGGAAAACCTGATCCTAAGACCTCTCTCCCTCTGCATTGATCTGCCTTAGCACAGAGCATTGTGAGGGGCCCCTCTAGAGTGTCCTGGAGTGTGTGGACTCACACACACCAGTACACTTGTTTTTGCTAAGCACTGCAATGGGATTAAGTTCACCCTTGATAGTAGTGTTTGCCCTTAGACACATAAGGAGCACTAAATATTTCTCTGGCTTGTTTTCTTCTTTGAGTTCCCCTTATCTCACCAGATACCATCACTTGTCGTGGCTAAATATTTGCTGAATGTGGGGCCTGAAAAGAAGGGTCCACGTTGGGTGAATGAATGAAGAAACAGCGAACAGATTGCATAACTGTACAACGCTGGCTCTCCTTCATTTGCCTAGGCAAAGTCCTTACAAAGCTGTGTGAAACCAGATTGCAGATGTGCAGAATGGGTTGTGGTTGGTCATATTTATTGCCAGACAACCAACAATTGGACTACAGTGTATTGAATCCCTAGGTGAACCACTGTCAACTGTGTTTGAAATATCCCATTAAGAATACTGTGTACTGTGTTTAAAGCTCCCCATTTGTTATTTTGATAACATATTCTCATCTTTAAACTTAAATATTGCAAGGATCAAATATATAGGTGGTAGTTAAACCTAGGAATCTTGAGGTGGCAGATGAGAGAAAAGCTGTTTTGCCTTCAAAGTGCACAGGCCTCTAGGCTAAGCTAAGGGTACAGGCCTTTATGCTACCTCTCCACCAAAAACTGAGCTGGCAAACAAGTTATGGAGTAACCTGAGCACTCATGCAACATTCTGTTTGCATTCACATTGATATGTAATGAAAGCCCACTAGGTAAAACACACAGAGACTCAAAACGCATACATTCACAAGGTATGATACTTCTGAAATGCAACACCATATCAAAAAACACTGAGTTTCTGTAGTTTTGGAAAAAACATTATCAGATCTTGTACTGCATTGAAGTTGCGGCAGTTTCAGTATCAACCAAGCCCTGATAGCAGTTTTTGTTTGATACACAATGAGTTTACAGTGGTTGATGAATGCGAGACCAATCAGACAAATATTGATTTTGAACTGAGTTGCATTGTTTAACCCATATTCAGTAGCTCTCTTTTGTGACTTCTTGTTGAAAACAAACCAAACAATCAAGCAATCACATCAACCACTTTATTTCTTTGGAAGGAATACACTGTCTATGTAAATGCTCCACATTGCATATGACATGCTACTGGTAATGCCAAAACAGCAGCTCTGCAGGTCATAAAAGTATGTGTCAATGGCTGGGGGGAGAGAACCACATTGCTCTCATTGATCTCAAAAGAACAGTTATATGCAGGCTTATTATTGGTTTCTGCCAACACAAGCAAAGCAAAACAGCTCTCATAGTTACTATCTTATCACTTAAAGCTGCCAGTTTCATATAAAAGGCTTTATGGTGGAATAAAACAATTGTCAGAGGTGTGTACCTGCTGCACCATATCCACCAAATATGGATAGAACTCATAGATAGGGCAGCTTCCTGATTAAGTCTGATTAAGTCCTGATTAAGTATATTCATTGAACATACTGACAATATTCGTTATAGGTACAGTTAATGCAGCATGCCAAGTAACTGAAGTTTTAATGCCATTTGGTTACCATCTCGTTATCGTCATTGGCAACAAGGCTGCTACAGGAACCAAAATTTAATGACTATTAAATCATTTCTGTGTACATGTAATTGTAGAAAGTAGAATTTAAGGAAATCCCAATGCAAACTATCATTAGAAGAATATTTGGTATTCTTTAAACACACACACACACACACACACACACACACACACAGAATGAGAGAGGGGGAGAGAGAGAGAAAGAGAGAGACAGACAACACATATGTCTGAGGCAATACTGCTTAAAGATAGTTACCTAGTGTTCCAGTCCCTCTATTTACTTTGCCCTTGTGACCAAATACACTTTTGTCCAAAGATCATTGTCCCTCCAGCTTACTGGGCTCAGATCCGTTAGGTCCCATTAGAGTTCAGTGAATGATGTAACCATTATATAGTGTCCTTGTTTAGTTTAGCAACAGATGGCTGACCAACAAAATGCAATTTTTACTACTTAGCATGTCTGTGTATGTGACAATAAAACTCCTTGAATCCTTGAGATGGACGAGCTTCAGCAAGAAGGCCCCAGTGTGGCTATTATAGCAACTGCAAACATGCTGTTTATGAATAACCACACCTGAGGGCTATGTAGACTGACCACACTGAAACACTGAGTCATTGACTGGTGTAAATGTATGAGGAGCTAATACCCAATAGTTCTATTTAATGCTGTAAGGCGACTGTTGTGTGGATGATGTTTGGTGAGCTGTTGTGATGTGATGTATCAGGATGGAAATGATTGAAAATGTATGTGTGTTTGTAGATGGACTCACCAACGGATGTCTACTGGAGTGCAGTGTTGTTTCCTGGAGGTTCACAATACCATAAACCCCCTCTGAAACAGTATTACAACATTTCCCCAGATCTTCCTCTCTGAAATGAGTGTAACTCCTAATATTGTCCTTTCCGTGGGTCAATTGTTCCAGTGTTTCCTGTGTGTGGTCAGCAATGGTCAGCTCCTACCCTCCCTCTCTCCTTCTCTCTGCCTCCCTGACTGTCAGGTAGAGAGGTGCAGGTGTACTTTCCCGCAGCTCACAGGCCCCGCCTCTACCTGTGCTAAAATAAACATGACCGAGGAGACAGCAGAAGAGGAGCTACATGCTGTAGCTAATACATAGCTTACTGTGGTCATGCTGTAGCTGATACATAGCTTACTGTAGTCTGCATGTCTACTGGAACTCTCATTTGCACACAATAATCACTTGGAGATCAGTTAAAGTATTGCATACAGTATAGTTGATATTCATCGTGGTGGCTGTACTGAGAACAGTGAAATAACTAACATGCACACAATACATCCCTCATTTCATCTATAGTACTGGGAGGGAGGGACCTACAATCTTTAGTACACTTCTAATCTCATCTTGAATAGAGTAAATTAAACAAATACCTTTCATTACATTGCTTTACATTAAACATTTTATTTTCCTTCAAAGTCAGATGCCTTTCAATTGAAAGTTGAAATGTCTTAGAATTAGTATTGTGGTCCAGATTGTATTGAGACTAAGACCAAGACTTGAACAGGATGAGATGAGATCAAGTTTGGATCAAGTCCACAGCAGGGTAAGACTGAATCAAGTGCAACAAAAATTTGCGACAAAGGATTTGGCATACAACATATATCAATCAAAGCTCAATTCTACACAACAACTTCTTTACTAATGTCTGTCTCTGTTATGCCTTTCTACATTTTCAAATTACTGAAGAATGATACAGTTACTATTAAAGCTACTATTAAAGCTATTAAGTCTACATCAAATAACAGTAGCATGCAAACAAATAAACACATCTGGCTAAACACTTTGCTGTCTCGACTTGACAAATAAAGTCAAATAAATAAAGTCAAAATACGGTCACTGGGACCAAAGTCCAATTAACACTACTTTGATTAGTCACAAGGATCAGTTTCCTCATTTGAGTTTATCTTTAGTGTGGATTCATCACTTTACAGTTACTACAATCTTACTAGTACTGACAAACCTATGAATGACCATAGAATAAGGAACTTAAATTGATTTCACTTAATCAACCATACAACTATAAATTGGTGCATGCGTTATTTCATTTGCATTTCAAATTTTGTTCTGAATATGTGATGTTGACAGCTTGACCAAAATTAACAAAGCAACCATATTTACAACCATGTATACATATGTTAAGCTTTGATTCATATTTACTCCTTGAGACACAGTAAGCAGTGCGTATTTATTACCGTAATGCCCACTGTTTTTATTTCTCCTCATATCTAGGGCATTTGTTAATCAGTAATTAGGCCTGTCACATCTGAAATGTGATCATAGTTAATCTCCATCATGTGGACTTTAATAGGCCATTAAGGGGGACTTCCTCCTGAGCTCCTGACATGCACTGACACTCCCTTTTTGCTCAGTCTACCCCACATACTCATACAGAGACTTCATACAAAACACAGTCAAGATTGATAGTGACTTGTTTACGTATTATGAATACATTGTAGCTCTGATTGATTCCATGTATGCAACACCATGCTGTTATAAGTTCTGATACCAACTATAGATGATATTCTACACTAATGTCACCAGGTTGATATGGCAGAGATTGTTTGTCGTCTGTGCCTGTCTTCACTCCTTTGTGACCTTTAACCTTAAGAAATGATTCAGTTTCCTTCCTTATTGCTGCTTCCAAGAAGTCTCTATGCTCTGCACTTGGTATCACCTGGGAGTTTCCAAAGCACACACAACTTTGTGGCTCCTGATGTCAATCACCATAACTTCTTTACAATCTCTGTTTTACATTTGTATACTTTTACATTTCTTATGAATGCCTTATGAGTGAAGGTGCATGGCTATGGGTCATGCATTTATCTTTAGTGTAAATACTATTTATTTTTTGTGATTACTTACAGAGTAACATAATGACCTATTTGCATTCTTTCTGTTAATAACTGGAAGTCATAACCCTTTGGTTTCACATTCTTATGCTTCAAAAGAGACACAAAGGGGATAATGGTTAAATATCAACTTCATTTAGTTGTAAGTAAGATGCAGATTCAGTTGACATTACCATTCAGAACCTCATGATCAAGGAGTGGCTTGTCGTACCCTGAACTCTGCTTAGAGTGACAGAGAGAGAGAGAGAGGTGGCTGTTATTTTAACGTTCCCTCTTCAACCCATCACTGACCACTGTCTGAGACTGATATAGTTGTTTACCAAGCTCTATCAGTGTGGTTCAATTTTCCAGTGTTTTGAGGGTGTAAACAGCTCAGGAGTTGGAACATCTTGATAAGTCCATGATCCGAGAGGGGTTGAAGATTAGGATGGTGTTTTTGTGTGTGTGTGTCTTCATGGCCACCATTTTACCCTCCCTGTGGTGTCTTTGCCACTTCCTGGGCAATACTCCATGGACTGTTTTCAGTGCATCGTCTCCACCTTGCACAAACACATGTGACCACACACACATATCTGCACATTCTTTGGGCTTGTTAAGATAGGCAGTTCTGTAAAAACCCTTTGCTGAGAAAAGTGATAGTGATAACTTTAAGACGTGTGTGTGTGTGTGTGTATGTGTGTGTATGAGGCAAACTTTCATTATCCAAAGTGTAGTTTAGTGAACTCGTGTATGATTTCTCCTGTGGCCTTCCCTGGGTCAATGACTTCCTGGTCAACAACATGCATGTGGAGCACACTAATGCACAAACACACACACACACACACACACACACACAGATCATACTACATGACCAGATCAAAGCAATGGCAATGACTACTGTGAGTAAAGCACCAACAGCCAAGTTAATTAAACAGGCTCTTAATGCATTTGTGAGTGGCTTTTGTCCAGGGTAGCATGGTTTTGGTCCAGTGCCATTCCATGATGATATTATCTTCAAGGAGACCCAACTGCTAGTAGAGCACAGCACAGCAGTACAGTAGTAACACTGATTACTGGGTCCATGCTATCTTTACAGCAAACACAAAGCACTGATAAATAAGCATGGCCTGCAATCACACACAGTAGCAGTTCTGTCTCATAAGCATAGTGCTGTGTCGTTCTCTGTCCACAACCCTGCACTGTGACTCATCCGGGTTTTAGCCCTGGATAAGCATGCATAACCAAACTCCCATTCAAAGCAGGTGTCCTATAGCAGCTAGGGGGGTTGTACAATGTACTGGCAAATGTCCTCTAATGAATAAAGACTTAGTCTGGATAGTCCGGATAGCTCTGTTATTCAAGGTTGCTGAGATCTGTCTGTGGAAACAGGACCATTTGGGATAACAGACTGAATTTTGCAAACTGACAGTTAACGCTAACGTTAATGTTAGTCAGTTAACATTAACTGAATGGGGCACAGGAAAACAAAAGTGAAACAGTTTTCTTGCCCTCATGATTTAGCACTGGCTGCCATTTTGCTATTTGGTCTATGTTTAACCAACGTCTTATTCCTACTATTAGGACTTGGCAATAACAGTGCTATGTTTTGACTGACTCCAGACTACTGCTTTTAAGGTTCAAGGGAGAAAGTGTAAGTATAGTGTAAGTGTAGTCTTTTTTCTGTTTTTACAGTAGGGGTAAAGCAAAGTGATAAGCTTATTTGATTCTTGACTTAAAATTTAGAACTCAAAAAGGCACCAACTATACTCTATGCCAGTGCTCTGTGAATTGCGTAGTATAGTTTAAGTAATTGTGAATCCAGTTTTGCCTCTCTGAATATGAAATTATTCTGAAAGTAGCTGAAAGTAAAAACAGTAAAATAATCTGACTGCAAGTACACTCACACGTTTAGATAACAACACTGCCCTCTGCTGAACAGAGTTGGAAATAAAACATTTAGACGAGAACACACCAAATGACAAATACACTTTTGTTTATTATCGAAATGGCAATAACAGTAAACCAAAAAGAAACAGAGATGACGCAGTTTTACAAGTCTGTGCAATAGAAGAATTGGAGAAGAGAAGTGAATCTGGAAACATAGCCAACTGTAACTGGATATTCAGTGATTTTCCATATCTCCTTCTTAATCACTCTTACTTGTGATTCTATCACGTACAACAAGCCTGGCCAAGGTTGTCTTTTAAGTCATACTTTTAATGCCCCATTAGCTAAAAAACAACTCCCAGAGAATATCAAAATTGCTTTGAGTATTTCCAGTTTCAAAGACCAAAGACCAAATTGTTCTCAGATAGTTTCTGCTAACTTGTAAATGTCATTACTTCTTTTCTTCTTTTTTTAAGTTTAATATTAAATGCATTTTTTTACTTTATTTTATGACTTTATCTGCTTCCATCTACTCTTTTATAATCTTTGTTTTACTTTCTACATCATTTACCATTCATTTTTGTGAAGCACACTGAACACTTCCTACTCTGTGTATGAAATGCTCTATATAAATAAATTTGCCTTGTCAAATGTGGAAGTATGGACCAGGCTTAGGCATAGCATTACCCCATAGCCTGTTATGATGGTAAAATAAATGCTGGTTCTGCTCAATATTTATTTGACATGGTTTGAAGGACTCACATACAAATCAACTGACACATTCCTACTCAGTGAAATATGAAAATATTCTTATATTGTTAATTTTTATTTGTCAAATGCCAATTACATTTTATTGTCAAGAGGAAAGATAAACTAGTAAAAGAAAAATAAAATAAGTATCGGAAAAGGAGTCTACCTGATTTCTCCACCAGATGGCAGAGTGAGGTCCACTGTGTGTAAACACACTTGGCCCCCAGCCCTGGCAGAGAAAGAGAGAGAGAGAGAGAGAGAGAGAGAGAGAGAGAGAGAAACCTTCGCCTGGGACAGCAGCCGGTGCCCTTGCGGGCGCCAGTCTGGGCACTAAAGCGATTAGGCTGACCAGCACCCTGGCACAGATGCCCACCCAGCCCCATGTGGCTACCTGGCAGGCTCAGGGGCAGTGGGCATGGACAACGCAGCGTAGGGTAGAGCAGGGTCATCCAAGTCCTGGAGAGCCACAGCTTCTAGCATTTTCCTTTACAGGCCAGCAATCAGTTGATTAAAGGGAGTTTTGGAGAATCGTGATTGTGTGTGTCTCTGTCTCCGTGTGTGTTCCCATACATTGTAGATTATTGGCGGCAGTCATGACAACTAAAGGATGGAAAAGGCTGTTGATACAAAGACAAAACAATCTTCAAGGATGAGATGCAATGATGTCTTCACAAAAATGGATCCTCTCTAATTGCATTGGGGGTTTGTTTAATCATTTGTATATATTGGCTTTAATGAAAGTGGTCTAATCAAAGCACAGCAGTTCATTATTTTTAGCATGCCTGCTCTAATTTTCCACCCATTCATTTTCCACTGAAATAAATGCACTACGCAGTTCATGCCAGTGGTTCAGTGGGACGTGATTCAGCTAATGACCATTGCCTTCTTTGGTTTTCTGGATTCAGACCCCTTGGTTGTAATGCTGACACTGGCTGTTTTTTTTTCTCTGCTTGGTCAATCATTGGGTCGCCACCCTGTGGTCATTATTGTGAAGCACTTGAAAGTGAACACTTTCATTGCACCCTTATAAGGTCTGTAATGTAACCATCCAGAGCATTGGCCAGCAGGGGGCAGTCTCCAGGCAATACACACATGCATGCAGATGTAGAAAAAAAGACAGTGAGTGACAGAGAAAAAAAAGACAAAACAAATATGTTCACCATTGATCTCATTCCAGCGTGTATGTTACAAAAAATTGAAATCATATGTTTGCCAGCTTGTATTAGTCTCAGAGATGCTGTCACTGTGCCAACATTTAGTATGTGAACGTGTGTTTGTCGTCATTCATCACAGGTTAAAAACAAACTACACAGAGGTTTATGGCACATGGCCTTTTAAAGGAGCTTGGAGGTGTTTGTTTGGTTTTGACAAGAAGGAAGGATGGAGAATGAAAGCAGAGACAGCAGGACAGCAGGGATGTCTAGAGGAGATGACAGGCCAAGGGAACCAGAACCAGACAGACAGAGAGGAGGACAGGAGAGAGTGATGTGATCTGTAAATACCAGCTAAAGGACTGACCTGCCCCTTCAAGCTCTCTCTCTCTCTTTCTCTGTCACACACACACACACACACACGTGTGCTCTATTTTAATTTCATAGCAGAGAGAGCTTGATTCATGACACATGGGACCCCTAGCCATGGCAACACTAGTCGCTGTAAAGTCTCAACCACACACACGCATCACACAAAAACACAAAAGTCACACACAGAACTATATACTTGCACTCTCTCTCTTTCTCCCTCTCTCTCTCTCTCTCACACACACAGACAAACATGTACACACAGATGCATGCAATCTCTCACACACACAAACACCAGCCTCCATCACTCTAGCCGCTCGTTATCAAGTGCAGCGGAGGAGGGACAGTGAGTGATGGGAGCTATCAATCAAAACCACACCCCCTACTACACACACACACACACACATACAAACACACACAAACACACGCATACCACACACTCCTTTCTCTCTCTGATAAGGCATCTATGTCACAGTTTTCCATGTATCCGTTTTCATTCAAGTTGTATATTATACAATATTGTGAGGGAGGCAAGATGCTAGTCAGATTATGCTCCCCTCTACCTGTGTCTGTCACCCACAGCTTCCTCAGACAAACTCCAATCCCTGATTAAGTACCTCAGAATTGTATATGGACGTCATTGAAGAAACTAAAGAATTCTTATACTGGAATGTTTAGTAATGTGAATGCAAATGCAAATGTTGAGATGGTTGAATAGATCGGTATACAAATGACAAACTGTGAAGCAGACAGTATGTGTGGATTGTGTGACTGTGATCCATAGTGTTCACTACAGAGGAAAAGCTAACCACAGGACAAACAGTAGTGGACAGGAGGACCATGATGGTGTGACTGACAGAAGAAAAGAAAAAGAAGAAGACAAGTCTCTGAAGAGATTCACCGTTCTAAGATTTCCCCTTTACATTATTTCAGTTCACTTCTCTACTCACTCCTTCATAGCTATTTAGTGTATCAGAATAACACAGCTAAAATCATCTTTTCATGATGTCTTGTCAAATATGAATATATTGGAACAACTATTTTTGTCACAGACACCAGTGATTAAGGTTGGGATGGGAGACTTAAAAAGTGTCTGAGACTGAATTGGTTCCTCTAGCTAGCTCCTCCTATTTGACACAGCTCCCTCCAATCAAATCCTTGTTTTCATGTGATTTCCCTAAAACACACCTTTCACATTAGGTGTATATATTTTGTGATTTCCCCTTTAGTGTACTTGTGCAGACTTGAGACTAACCTTGTTTTCAAAACTCAATACAACTGTAATGGCCTTTGGTGAGATGGAAACCCCTCAAAGGAGAAGGCCACCAATCTTCGGCAAAAATGTGAACGTCTAAACATTATCAGAATCATTTTTCTGGGATGTAAGTAACCTAATGTGGCGCATATGTGTGTGTCTCTCCAGGTAAAATGGAATGGATAGTTTGGGGAGCAACTCAATGCCTTTTATATAAAATCAATCTCATTTCGGCTGCGGCCGCGCGTCACCGCTTCTTTCCTTCCTACCGTCCTCCCTTCCTTCCTTCCTTCCTTCCTCACGCTATCTTGCCCATCCCCCCTCCCACTTTTCCCGCAAGCACCTTTTCTCCATCCTGGGGCTTCATATTTCTCCATTACAGAGATTTTTAAACACCTCTTGTACTCCTATTAGAAAAAGTTCTGCACTATTTACCACGTCGGTTATCAATCACTGTCAAGGCGCTGCCCCGTCCCAGGCCCAAAGACAGCCGCGCGCGGATCCATTTGTCAAACCGGCCCCGGAGGCTACGCTTGACTGTGTCCGAGGAGGACAAGCTGTCTCCGCGGCGACGAGGATGAAGGAAGGCGCTATGCAAATTGCCGGCTAATCTGCAGCGGAACACAAGCGCGCCCGGGCCTCGAGTTCCATTACTCCTCTTTAACCGGCTGATTATGATTAAACTGATGGCTGCCCATCGCCGTTAACCCTTTGCCTTCTCGCTCTCAGCCGCAGTAACTCGAAATTCTCTAGGCCCGTGGAAAGCTACTAAAAGCAAAAAAAAATTGTAGTCTACCTGGGGGAAAAAACGGCTACTTCCCACCTTGTTATAGCTAACCAAGACTGAAGTAGTCTAGACGAGGTTAGGGCAAATCGGCAGAAACTTTTTGTGTTTAAGATGTTGATGTTTAAGACATGTCGGTATGTGGTATATATATATATATATATTTAAGATATTAAAAAATAATTAAATTAAAAATTATTAATATAATAAGCTGCTGCCATTCATGCCCAAAAACCTGTCTAGGGTCTTCCGGCTGTTCCGTAGGCTACAAGGCGCATGAAGAATGTAGCTTAATCGCTAAGCTGCACGGCGCATGTTATCTCTCCTCCCTCTCTAGATGTGATGGGTTTGACCGACCACTTCTGACAGATAGCGCTCTGCATAGCAATATGAAATCAACTTCCACTTTGAGGTCAAGGCTTGTCATTTACCATCAACCGTGTGACGAGATGACCTGCATCTCAGGTGAGCTGTAGCCTGTACGGCATTAATCAGCTCTCCAGATGAGTAGGCGAACCATTCATATGCTGAAAATGAAATGGCCATCTTGCCAACTTCACGTACCATGATATAGCGTAGCCTTTATATTAATGTGATGAATCCCTGGTGATCGACGCTGGAGTGGGCGGGGTGTCATCAGAGGGGAAAGAGAGAGAGCGCGCGGTCTTCTGTATCGGCGATGTGAGTAGGACATAAACCCTGCAACAAGCGCTGTACAGCCGGGTGCCTTTTTTGCGTAGAACACAGCTGGGAAAAGGCCCTGTAAAACTTATATGTACATTTTGAATCCTACAATTTTATTACGTGGCAAATTGGACCCCCCCCCTTCCCCCGTTGACATCCACAGATGGATCCTCACATAGGCCTATCCAGTGTTAGAGAACTGGTCACACATGATAATCATGTTTGCCACACTTTCAACGTCTCTTTGTAATGTGAATATTGATGAGAAAGCAATAAAGCAGCATAATGAATTAATTACATGCTATCTGACACCATTACCGTAATAATGCCCTGGGCACGCGATAAATCGGTCAGCCTCGGTATGCTCTCACACTTTCAGCAGAATAGCCTACTAAAGAACCTATTTTTCTTATAATTGATAATATAATATAGGCTATACAACAGTTAGATTTGGTCCAACTATTTTTACATTTCTGATTCGACGAATATAATATAATATAATATAATATAATATAATATAATATAATATGCTTTAACTGTAAACTGAGGCCCATATGTGGATCTTCATAAAAATGTATAATCACGTGCATATGAATATGGAGAGCAATACATGTAGACATGTCGGCCCACATGTGATATAAAAAAAGAAAAGGTATTTCTTGCATTCCTCGGCCGGTTCATTCACTCGCCGGTTCGACTGACAGGGTTAACGTAGCCTAGTATCTGGGCAATCAGCAGTTAAGTGGTGTGAATCTATCTGCGGCAGGAAAACACTTCATCCGTCATTTATATTAAAACCCTGTGTCAGAGGCTCTTAAAACAATAATATCATGGCCTCCCACGGCTTCGGGAGACAGGTAGAGTATGTCGGCACAGATCGAGCGCGATGCAGATAGGGTATTCTAGTGACATTATTCACCGCCTTGCAGTGCCTCCTTCTCTTGGAAAATCTATTAGACGTTGTGGCAACCGACCACCTCCAAGAATCAATAGAAATGCCACTTTAAAATGGTAGACTAGAAAGTACCTTTACATGTTCAAAATAATAAAGACACATGGCGTGTAGAAAAAATGTCAGTTAAAATAACTTGGACTTAATTTGTAAATTGCCATAGTTATACAGAAGCAATCACTTTATGTGATAAAAAGTTAAATAATGTCTTAAATAATTACTGGAATTGTACAGAATGTCATTTGTCATCTTATTGAGTCATGTTTGTGTCTATTTGTGTCTTTTTTTTTTGCCCCAAGACATTGAATGTTGAATTCTTTATTCACAGCTCTATTTATGGGCATGTATACAAATGTAAATGTGTAAAAATAATGTAATCATATTATAATTCAAAGAAGTCAGTCTGAATATTTTATTAAGCCTGCAAAACAGATATCAGACAAAAAACAAAGAAGCTCAGTTCCATTTGGTATTTGGCAGACACCACTTTGAGGAAAAAATATCAAAATATTAAAATGTGAATTTTATTGAGACAGTAGCCTACTGTACATTTAGAATTTATGTGATATTTTTTCCTGACTTTTTCCCTGAAGTTTGTACTTGGCTGTTGAGAGAACTTACTGTAAACATCTCCGCAGCTACTGGATTAATGTTTTGGAAATTTCTCCTGGGTAAGCCTGATTAGGCATCAAGGTAGTTTTGTATTCTGGTCAGAGGCTTTGGTTCGCTCTACTGTGTCTGTGTCTTTAAACCAGGCAACAAAGTAACAGCTGCATTAATTAATGGCTAATTAAAATACAACATCCCGTATGGCTGTCTTACAGGATATTGGATTTAATTTGACAGCGATCGGGCTGTCGGTAAGTTTACTTCTTTTCTGTGTGTGTGTATGTGTGTGTGTGTGTGTGTGTGTGTGTGTGTGCGTGTGCGTGTGCGTGTGTGTGTGTGTGTGTGTGTGTGTGTGTGTATGTCCATGAGATTGTGTAATTCTATGTGAGTCAGCAGAGTATTTGTGCACTAGACATATCAAAAAGCTTTGGTACCACGTAATCTCTCTCTGTCTCTCTCTCTCTCTCACACACACACACACACACACACACACACACACACAAGTACTTGTCCTGTGTCATGTCATGTCTTTCACCTGCCCGCAGCTCCCTCACACAAGCAGTGGTAATGGCCATAAAGGCAGGCCGTCAGTAATAGATGGAGGTGCCAGTGCAGGGCGCCATGTGCGCTGTGTCACCCCACTGCCTGACATGTGTTGATTGGGGGGATTCCCATGCCCCAGGTCTGGCAACGCAATGGGTCACACGATACCCCACAACACCTGGGCTGCTGATTACAGACAGGAAGGATCTGTAGAATGTGTATGTGTGTGTGTGTGTGCCTGTGTGCGGGGGGCTCTGGATGTAAAAGGCTGAAATAAAGGGAGTATGTGTGCATGGATGTGTGCTGGTTTCTGTGAGCAAATTTGTGTGAATTCTGTGAGTTGTTAGTGTGAATGTGTATATGTAGTGTATGCTTAGGCATGAATATATATGTGTGTGTGTGTGTGTGTGTGTGTTTATTTGTCTTTCTCTGTGTACATCTCATAATATTTGACCAACACATGACCCTGATGAAGGCTTTGGCCAAAGCAGTCAAATACATTTTTCAAAGCAAGTGAAGATCTTACTGTGCCACAACCTTTGCTTGTTATATTGAACATTTACAGTCAGTGAGCTTTTTAACAAAATGTGCATTTTACTCTTTGACTTAAATTTTCATATGTGACACTGATGTGATAGCCCAGCTGAGTGTACATCCTAATATCTCTGAATTTCCTGACTTTTCTCTTTGCCTCCTTTGGTGTGTGTGTGTATGTGTGTTTGTGCGTGTTGTGCGTAGGTAAGGTAGAGGGAAGTCACAGATGTCATTAATGGAGTCAGTAGTGAAATGTCAACCGCATTAATCATTTGTCTTGTGTCATAATAAAATATCAGTACACAGTACATAACACGTACAGACTTGAGTCGGCCGTCAGAAGGCATATGTGTGTACGTGCGTTTTTGTGAGTCTGATCGCGAGCCTGAGAGTAAGTGTGGCTCGTGTTTGTGTAAGTATGTCTGCGTGTTTTTCTGTGTGCACAAATTAATGAGTGCATTTGCACGTTTGCGTGTGTGTGTGTGTGTGTGTTTAGGAAGGAGGGGGAGTATGAATATTTCATCCCACAAACTGTTGGAGGGAGAGAGAGAGAGTGTGTGTGTGTGTGTGTTTTAACAGTTTTAATTAATTTCCTGCACTTTCTCTAATGTGATGGAAAAGTACTGAGGAAGCTGATCAGGGTTCTGGCTTCTCTGTGGAGAGTTGATTTGGACGTTGTGCCTGTGAACATGCCACAGCTCATATTCATAATGATCATATCCCTCAAAGACTGTCTGCACAGAGAACAGTTGAAGTGTGAAAATAATCAAAGTATAGTGTTTGCAGACGTCTACATATGTGTATTACAAAATGTGCATCAGTGTCCATTAGTGTGTGTGTGTGTCTGTACATGTGTCTATTTCTCTTTCTTTCCCTCTCTTTTTCACTTTTTGTCTTTGTGTGTGTGTGTGAGAGAGAGTGTGTGTGTGTGTATGTGACAGAGAGAGAGAGAGAGACAGATAGAGTGTGTATGTGAATGTGTGTGCGTGTGTGTGTGTGTGTGTGTGTGTGTATAGACATGTGTCAGTGAGGTAGAACATATGTTTATTGTGCAGGGGGATTGGGCTCTGTGCTCTGGGCTTTTGCACTCATGGCTTGGCTCTGACTGATTTCCATTCAGCCATGATCATCATTTACACTGATGCCTCTGTGATGGAGGTGTGTGTATGTAAGCACTGTGGGGAGAGCCTGGCCTCTCCCATGCCCGTGCAAGTGTGTGTGTGTTTGTGTGAGGAAAGAGAGAGAGAGAGTGAGAGAGACACTACATATACAGTCCACATCATAAGTGGGAGGAGCCCATGGGCTAAGCAATAGAGAGAGATGGAGAGGAAGGGAGAGATGGAGGGATCAAGAGAGAGAGAGAGAGGAGGGAGTAGCATTTCAGTAAAAGTCTTGGCTGACAGAAAGAGTGACAGAGTAAAAGTATGTGGGTTGGAAAAGAAAGAGAGTGAAAAAAGTAAGAGAAAAAGATGTCAAAGAAAACAAAGAAAGAAAGAAAAGGATAGAAAAGTAAGAGAAAGAGATAGCAGTGATGGCAGAAGAGGTGGCAGGAGTGGTGCATGAGGCTGACAGGCAGGCAGACAAGCTTTGATGTCATAATGGATGAGGGTGTGGGAAGATGACCTGTTCACTGGGCTGTCACTTGCTTGTCGCTCAAGTACACACACGAACACACACACATACACATTCATAAACACACACACACACAAATATGTGTAGATTTATGTCCAAAACACTAACACAAATACACACACACACGGAACGCTGGACAATCCAGATTAGTATGCCACGTAAGTGTGAACACACCCCAAGTTATCCCAAATCCTCCCAGATTCTCTCTCTGTCTCTCTCATTTACTCACTTTCTACTTTTCCCTCTCACTCACTCATAGACAGACAGACACACACACACACACACACACACATGCCACATGTAATACACACACATACTCACCAGATGTCTTGCCACTCTCTCAAACACAGCCTACGGCACTTTCTTCACAAACAGCAGGGGTCACCACTGTGACCCTTTCTGATGTCAAAGGTCAGGTTCCCAGCCTGCCGTTGCTGTGACAACGGCATCTGGCAAGAGGCTGTGTTTTCTAGTCAAACCCCCCCACACAGACACATACACACACACACACACACACACACACACACACACACTCACACTTACTTATTGATAATATTTCTCATAACCAACAATGCAATTTTAAATATATCATATTGACTTTAAGTCCTTTCTGAAATCACAGCATTTTTGAGCGTGCAGTAAAATAATGACATAAAAGTTTTGTCATTACATTTTGTCAAGGAAGAGACTTTCCCCCAAGATAAATCCCTTTCACATTTGACTCAGTACATTTCCCATCTCCGACATTTGTACCATAGGCCATGATTAAGACCTGTCTCTATGGGCAGTTCCACATTATGGATGTGACAGAACATAAGCAGGTATAGTATTATGTCAATATTTTGAACAATTATTTCATGTTAAATCCAGCGGAATACAGCAAATTCCTCAAATTTCATATGATCTTTTACATCATACAAATACCTGGTATTGTATTTGGTGTTATGGATTTGAAAAAAAAGTCTACCTTCTGTGGGACTGACCTTTCATAAAAGACATCGATAGAGGCAGGAGACATGTTTAAAGCTTAGACAATGGCATGGCTTACAATTGATCAGTCTTATTGAATGTAGCTGGAGCTAGGGGAATGGTAATTCTGGTTGGTTGGAAGTAGTTATAGTAGTGGCAGGACTGGCACAAGTGTGACATTCCTGTTAAAGAATAGGTATGAATCATTATATTCATAAATGGTGTCATGATAGCCTAATCATCATTTATAATCAATCATGATATTCAAGTCAGGGCCTAGAATGGCCAATTACCGAATCTGGATATCTCTTTGTCTGTGAACAGGCAGTCTTTTTTTATTTTGTTGTTGTCTTTCCGGACTGACATGTGTAGGGTGTGGTGATCATCCTGTTCCCACATCCTTCAACATCCCTTTGAGCATCTCAAAATTTCCCATGCATGTATTCCCCCATGAATGACCCTGTTCACATGGCATGTAACCCTTCATGGCATCTCTGTCATGACAGCAAGAGTCCCACATGCACACACACACACACACACACACACACAAAACCTCGCTTGCCACCCTGTCCACTGTGACATCTGCCCATCCATGGCAACAGAACAGAGACTAGGGCCGGA
>JAIFZK010000016.1:4102500-4110000 GCA_027481765.1 Tenualosa thibaudeaui
GAGATATTGAATAGAGAATAGAGGGATCCTCTCTCTGTCTCAAAAACACAAAGAAAGAAAGCTAGCAGGAGATTCATATTGTGATAGGCAGTATGAAGGTGTGTGTGTGTGTGTGTGTGTGTGTGTGTGTGTATATACATATGTGAGTATAGGGACATATGTGTCCAGTGTGTGTATATGTGAATAAACCGAGAGTGCGTTTATTACATTCAACCGAAATTAGAAAGAAACGAGGAGCATACCTGAAGAAAGGACAGAAAAAAGATAGAAAAGATGAGGGGAGTGAGAGAGAGAGAGAGAGAATGAGAGGCAGCCAAGATGGTGAAAGAGTGGCCTGGGATCAGCCAGAGGGGAAAGATCTTCATGGAGCAGTTATAGAGAGATGAAGTGGGAGGAGAACAGAAACGAAAGCAGCCCACTCCCAATTAGTCCTCATCTCCACAGCATCCCAGCTCCAGAGAGACAGAGCAGCAGCGTGAAGGCAGAGATAGAAGAAGTCAGAGATAAAACTATTTAAATGGGCAGGCAGGGGGCACTGAAAGACATGATTAAGAGGGGAAATGAAAGAGGCCAGAGAAAATGAATCCGAGGAAAAGTGCTCTTTGTCATAGGAAGCAGTGAAATTGGATAAGCACGCATACTCATACATGCACATGTACAAACACACGCACACACACACACACACACACACACACACACACACACACACACACACACACACACACACAAAGAGGACACTGAGGAAGAGAAAGATACAGACTCTGTTATTGTATGATCAATAGTCCCACATTTATAGAACTATATATGAACTTTTTGTGTGTGGTACAATGGCATCATGATTTAAAATTCAGAATATGTGTCAAAATAAAACTAATAAATTTACAAGTACCATTACATGTAATGCCAACTATTGACATTTTAAGAGTATTGAAACAAAATTGGCAATAATATATTACATTGTTTACGACATTGATGTTTTCCCAAAGTTATTGATCTCATTTTTCTTGACAAATTGATGTTTTTGTGACATTAATGTGACAAAATCACGTTAGCGTTTCGATGTATTGACGTCCTTAATGTCACTTCATTGACGCTGATAAAATGCATTAATGTTTCTGAAGTGGGCATCTAGTTTTAATCACATCAATGTTCAGCAGTTATTGACAATTCTTCGCCATATGCTACCCCAATAGAAATTAAAGTAAAAAGCACAGGGGTGAATCTGCACCATTTACAGGCTCAGAGTCAGCTGTAGAGCTAAACAGTTAACAGTGACATGTACAGCATGCGCCAGATGCCTTTGTTTCCTGTATCATATATGCAGTCAAACTGCGAATGAGTGAAGAAACATGCCCAGAATCAAGAGACTGAGAGAAAATGGCTAAACTTTCTATGGCTAAATGGTGTGTATGAGTTTGTGTGTGTGTGTGCGTGCATGCCTGTGTGTGTGTGTGTGTGTGTGTGTGTGCGTGTGTGCGTGCGTGTGTGTGCGTGCATGTGTGTGTGTGTTTGTGTGTGCATGTGTGTGTGCGTGTGTGCATACTACGTATGTCATCCATGAAAACGTTGAATTAATAACATACACACCCACACACACTGACAGACATACCTGCTTGGTCTGAATGACAATTGTCTTTGGATGCAAAAACTTTCAATTTATGAAGATTCTCTCATTATTCTCACGTTAATGAGGATGTGTTAAGCATTCCTCTGCCTTGACACACTCAAGAGAGAGAACATCGCTGATGTTATTATGTAGAATATCGCTGGCTAACCAGACAGCTGCACCGATGACCATACTCCAAGAGAAGGAGCTCACACTGCCGACTACTCATGCTTTGCATTCTGTAAACAGGAGCTTCGCCAGCGGCCGAGTGACTTTGAGGTGGCAGGAAATGGACAGTCTGCCACCAGGCCCAGCGACCCTGAGCGACCGGCCCGGGCTTAGAAAACAGAGCTGCCAGGCAAGACAAATGTCCCCCCTCCTGTGCCACGTGGAACAGGGGGGATGATTTCATTTCATCTGGCGATGAACTGCCTCACTGTACTGAAAGAAAGAAAGAATGAAAGAAAGCATGAACGAAAGAAAAGGAAGAGGATGGAGAGAGGGAGGGCGAGAGTGTGGGGGAGAGAGAACAAGAGAATCTCTTTTATGTTATTTAAGTAGCTGCTCATTCTCCGAGCTGACACTTACAATGACAAATTACGATTAACAAACGAATCTTCGTGGGCCCCACTGGTGCTGTGGTGGAACAACAGAAGAAGCTGTGAGTTGCCCTTGGAGAAGTGTGCCCAGGATAATGAGGTGGAGGAGAAAAAAAAAACACTTTTATCCTACATTTGCTAGATGTTTTGTTTTGGCTGTTTGGAGAAGTTTGTGGATGCTTGAAAAGAGCCTACAGCGTCAAAATAGTACACATTGCTATTGTGAATGAAATGGTCTTTTTCTTAATTACAGTATAATTGTCTCTAAATTAATTCATGCGGAGAATCTGAAATTTGAATGGAAAGGATGCTTTTCACCCAAAGCTGATTGCCTCACTTGAATCTCTCTATAACAGCTACATCTTGTGACATTTATGTCGCCATGATTATAAATGATCTTTTCTGCAAAACTAATTCCAATTTCCAGTTGTCAGTTTAGCTGCCATGGAGTTTGGCTGGGTACTCCTATCATATACACAGCAAGGTAACTGTCACAACTATTTAGTAACAGTTTATAGACATGGAAACAGATGACTAGCTCTGCTTAAAAAAACAGCAGTGATTTAACTGGTAAGCCAATCAAGATGTGTGTGCGTGTGTGTGTGTATTTTGATTGCTTGCGGAAGGCTGATTCAAGGATGCTCGGGATCGTTTGTCACCCACTGATGTAAACAAGCGCAGCCGATCATGGCAGCTGTCGTGTCATATACGCGAGTGAAGTTATGAGCTTGTGATGACAGAGAGTGTTGAGCTCATGTTCAAGTGTAACATCAATAGCCGGAAGGGCTTTTGGCACTGGGAGAACTGCGACCAGGCCATGGGAAAGGGGCTGAACCAATCAGAGAGCCCCCATGGGTCCAACTGGGCAGCCTTCTCTGCTCCCATTGGATAGACTTGCAAAGATTTGAGTCATTGGACGACTGCAAAGGCCACGTCCTCTATACGCTCTATAGCTTTGAGGGGGTCCTGGTTTCCAAACAGTTTGTCATCGCAAATTGAGACTTGGAACACAATGCAGGCCCAAGAAATAGGTGAACTGGGACGCGTCATCAAATGAGCGCAGTAAATCCCTTCTGTCAGTTGTACGACTTCCAAGGAACACATTTCCATGGATCTGATACATATTACTCCACCAGTGAGCATGAAAGACACACACACACACACACATACACACACACACACAGGTGGATACAGGAAGTTCAGCCTAAGCCACAAGGAGAGAGACTCAATAGTCTATTCTATAACAGATATTCTTCTTTCTATTTCTCTCTTTTTTAAAGTACAAAGAGAAAAAGACATAGTGAAAGACCAAGTGAAATAAGAAAAGAGAGGGATAGGGAGGGGGAAAGAAAGAGAGTGAGGAAGAGGGGAGAGAGGACTTGGGGTGAGAGCTGTTTCACTTCCTCCCACTGGTGTAATTTAGAGGCATGCTGGCCTGGAGAGGGACGGGACATTATTACTGACAGCCCCATTATTACAGACAGGAGCCAGAGCTGGGCAACAGACAGGAGAACAGGGAGCAGGAGAGAAGGAAGAGGAGAGAAAGGGAGGAGGAAGAAATGTGCAGGAGGAGTGAAGAGAAAAGAAGAGAGAAGAGGAAAGAAGTGAAGAAAAGAGAGGAGAGGAGAAAATAAGAGAAAAGAAGAGAGACGAGGGAGTGAGGAGATAGGAGGAAAAACGTGACCAGGACTATGGAGGAGGAAGAGGAGGAGGGGGAAGAGTGGGATGTGAGGAGTGAGGAAGAGGAAGAGGAGGAAGGGGAAGAGAGGAGGAGAGAAAGTGGCGGGATGGCGAAAAAGGAGCGCAGCTGGAGGAGCCCAGACATGCTGTAGGTGGGGAGTGGGGCCCAGAGGGGTTGGGTGGGTGTGTGGTATCATGGGGTGGCAGTGGGGCACCCCTGAGGGTATGTAGGGGTGTGGGGCAGGGAGGGGGAGGAGGGGTGAGGGGGGGGGGGTCTTGACCCTCATCAATCTCACTCAGGAGTCACTTAACGACACCAGAGGGGCCCCGGCCTGAGGGGGTGAGCAGGGGGCCCCCAAAATACAGAGGGGCGCGGATGAAACCCCCCTATTGTGCATGGCAGGAGGATGGCCCACACACACACACACACACACACACACACACACACACAGGGACACATACACTCTCTGTCTCTGTATCTCCTTCTCTTTCTCTCTCCAACTCTCTCTCTCTCATGTAAACAGACAGACATACTCTCTCTTTTGCTTACTTGATAGCTTCACTCTTTCACAGCCCTTTACTCTAGATGTCTCTCTCTTAGACACACACACACACGGATACACACACTGGCAGGCAGGCAGACACACATAGACGCAGACACAGACAGAGCACTGCCACAGTGACCCTCTGAGGACTCCAGCTGACTGCAAGCTTCTGTCAGCAGGAGAATAGCTGCGGGTGTGGCGAGGCATGGCGCAGGAAACAGCCACTGGGAGAGGAGGGGGCAGACTACTGCCATCAGCCCTGAGCAGGTGGAGAGAGAGAGAGAGAGAGAGAGAATAATGTGAGAGCTATTACATCACCCATGGCTTAAAATGAAAGATCCTAACAGAAAAGAAAGAAAGAAAAGAGAGAGGAAGAAAGAGAAATATGTTAACATTCTTAATGTACTACCAATTGTCTTATAAGAGACTGTCCAAGACCAAAAGCACAAGGATGGTAACACACACACACATTGTGCAACACATAACGCAAAACAACAACTATACTCAGGCAGAGAGGTGATTGTGTGTGTATGTGTGTGTGTGTGTGTGTGTGTGTGTGTGTGTGTGTGCGCGTGTGTGTGTGGATGTGTGTGGGGTGGATAGATCTGTCATTCTCAATGAACCACACTTATGTGTGTGTGGATGTGTGTGGGGTGGATAGATCTGTCATTCTCAATGAGGGCCGAGGGGAGCGAAGGATGCTGGATGGAGGGATGGGGAGTGAGAGATGGATGTGGACAGATGAGTGGAGGCCTGCCAGCAGATGTCAAGCTGAGAGCCGACCTCTATTAGCGCAGGGAAATACACCTGTAGTGTGTGACGCGACGCGAGGTGACGTGATGTGAGCATGTTTGACGTCCGCTGTCACAAAGCTCACTTAATTCCACCCTAAACATGGGGGCTGCTGCAGTCATAACAGCTCTCTGAGTGTGTGATGATTGAGAAATGTGTCTCTCTCCCTCTCTCTCTCTCTCTGTATGTGTGTGTATGTGTGTGTGTGTGCATGTGTGTTTGTGTGATTTGAGTAAGCGAGTACATTATGGGTTTGCACTGTGACATGAATATGTGGGTATGTGAAAATGTATCGTAACACACACTCACTCTCTCTTCAATGAGAGTGAGTGTCATGCAATGTCATATGCATGAATTGCATGAGTGGAGTTGCGTGTGCATGTCCATGTGTAGGAACCAGAAAAGGGTTAATTAATTTGCTTCAATTAATTCTTACCATGTAGTATTTTTAAACTGCCTAGGGCCTGCAACCCATCTGCCTCTTCTCACCAAGACAGAACACACACACACACACACACACACACACACACACACACACACACACACACAGACACAAACACACACACACAGAATGAGAGAGAGAGACACACACACTTACAGATAACAGACATACACTGACAACAAACACAAACACATTATTTATAATCTCGCATGATATATCCAAATATCCATATTCACATCAAACCAGCTCTTAGTACAAACACACAGTACACATGCTGTAAACACACAATCCACAGCATTACAATGTGCATTTGCAGCTTGACTAGCACCCCTTCTGTCACTGCCAATCAGGCTCTCACTGGCATAGTTGTCATTTATGTTGGCTACTGTCTAGTGCGAAAGCAAGCATTATTCCGCCTCGTCTTGTGAGAGCTGGCTATTGACACGCAGGGGCGCATCTAAGAGAAACAGACAGATTGTGAAACCCAAACCCCCAAATCAATTTCTCAGCTGAAGCGGGTGACCCAGAGCGCCGCGGCGGCCGGTAATGGCACTCGCCCTCCTGCCGTCAATTCAATTTGCCGGGCCGAACCAACTCAATTTACGCATCCATTTAGAAGGGGAAGAGGAGAAGCGGAACGCAGGAGAGCACGGAGGCGCCACAGGAACAAGAGTCCCCATGGCCACTGCGACGCCATCACATATGTTCCTGCTCCCAAACTCAATCAAACAGACTCAAAGCGTATGAATACCCTCTCCGGCTCGTCCTCCCTGAGTGTGTGGAGGTCTAACTTTTGCCTCTCCCTCCTCTTACCTCTTTGCCATCGCTTCTTTATTTCTGTCAAATCAAATGATCATTTTTCTTTGCATCAGAGCCTCTATATACTTCGACAAAGGGATGAACCCCACTTTGTAAGAAAAAACGTGAGGACTGGCATTAAAGATTACTACACAAGAAATAGTGACGCCAATATTTACAGGTCCATTTCTTTGTATATTCATCAGTTCCACAAAGATTGTCAGATACAGGCATGGCAGATATTATGTAATTTCATGTGAATATGAAATGTGAATATCTTGACATGTGCATTGCTGCATATTAACACACACACACACACACACACACACATACATACCTCATGGCTGTACACAAATATACATACAACAGCTACACATAGTGCATAAAAAAATTCAGACAAACATGCATGTTCATTCACTCTTACCAATACTACAAACACACACACACATACACACACACAAAGTGTGTAAAGGTCTTGGGCAGTGGGGCATTGGGCTCAGTGTAAGTGAGCTGCATGGTTGTGATTCAGTGAACTGAAAGTGAGCGTAAGCAAACACAGGCACCGGCGGGACAGACCCCATCTTATAGAAACAGACACCTTTGGACACAGCACTTATCCTTATATCCAAATACATAATCCACAGTAATCACTGACTGATAGAATATTACTCTCCACCCACTCTCTCTCTCTTTCTCTCCCTCTCTCATTCTCTCACCCTCACTTATGCTGTCATGTGATTGGATGGTCAAATCTCACCCATTTTACTGTGTGTGCTCCCCCCACAGTCTCTCTCTCTCTTTTACTCGCTCTGACTCTATCCTGTAATTGGTGAGTTGATTGCTTCTCTCGTTTGCCATTGGATGAATGACTCTCTCTCTCTCTCTCTCTCCCATGATGCTCGTGGTGTGGACCAGGAGTCGGGGGTCTGTCCAATCATTGTCTTAGCCATCAATCAGGGCTGACAGGACCAGGCGACATGAAAGGAGCTGCCGCAGCGGCCATTAGCTCTGCTCAACCCACCATCTCCAACCCCCCAC